>OY723386.1:41270923-41315923 GCA_963210295.1 Ophion ellenae | reverse complement strand
AATATTTTTTAACCTCTCGCAGCTTTCGTGAGCACTTTTTTTTTATTTGAAGAAGGTAATTGGATGGTGAGCAAAAGGAAAAAAATAGAGCTCAAATTTGTGCCACTCCAATATATATATATATATATACGGGGTGACAACTATAAGGTGGCCGTGTGCTTTTTAAGGGTCCAGCGCGGACCTTTTTCGACCGGGAAAAACGTAATATTTAATGGTTTTTGCAGTCCTCTGCGAAAGAAAATACAGCGGATTTATGTGATGATTAATATTTACAAGAAGAAAATTGAGAATTTTGGAAAAAGATCAACATTCCGCTTTGAGTTCAGCAGTATTAAGATAATTAGGAGCTTACGACTAGATGAAAATTATTTTACATCGATATTTGGTTTTCAACGAATTCTCAAAATCATTTTACATTCCAATAATATTCTATGCAAAGTTCAAATCGTTCGGTTTAAAGGTGGAGATTCCTTTAGGAGAGGAAAGAATTTGCTGATTTTCCTGATTTTTTAAAAGAGGCAAGCTTTCTTCTCTAGCGTTTATCTCAACTCTAGCTGATTTCGAAGCGAATTCAACGGAAAAAATTCTCTAGCTCGAAAATCAAGAAAGTTATAGCGGATTTAAATTGAAACAGGGTGTTCGGCGCATGGACCGACACCATTTTTTGGGGGATTGGGGGGGGGGGGGTCATTTGATAATTTTTTCACCTTTAGACCCTATGTCCCAGGTGTCACGATAATTGTGATCTGATTATTTTTCGTTGGATTTTTTACCCCAAATTCGCCTTTAAATCGGCATAACTTTTTTGTTTGTGGTTGTAGTAGCACAAAATAACTTTTGGTGTATTCTGCAATTATAAATAAATCATTATTTAATACAATTGGTTTCAAGAAAATTACTCTTGAGCTTCCAATGTCTTAAATATGTGTAAATGCATGAAAATGTTCAACTTCTAAATTCATTATAAAAGAAACTTATTGTCTTTATTTTGACCACATAATGAATGATTTCTATGACATGTAGCATACCGTTGAAAAAAGAACGGAAAGTTGAAGAGACAACTAGAAAACTTTTCGAAACAAAGCTAAGTTCAAAATAGCTTTTAGTTTTTTTCGTAATGCATTTGGAAGTTGACAGTTTTCATACATTTACGCATTTTTAAGACTGTGGAAGCTCATAAACATACGTTGCAGAATACAACCAAAGTAATTTCGTGCTACTACAACCACACACAAAAAAGATATGACGCTTTAGAGGCGAAATTTCGAGTAAAAAAAACAAAAATAATCATATCTCAATTGCCGGCACTTAGGACATAGGGTCTAACGGTGAAAAAACCAGCAGATGCCCCCCCCCAATCCCCTAAACAAATTGTGTCGGTCCATGCGACCCTGTATATATATATATATTGGTGGCAAATAAATAAATAAATATGTATATGTATGTATATGTATATATATATATATATATATATATATATATATATATATATATATATATATATATATATATATATATATATATATATGTATGTATATATATATATATGTGTGTATATATATATATATATATATATATATATATATTTATATATATTTAATTGCAACCAAGCGCAGAGGCCGGGTAATTCGATGCAGCGGGCCGCGAGCAACGGTGAATGCGAAATTTCAGCTGCTTTCTCCTCCTTTGTGAGCCCCTCTCCGATGCCAACCATCCCCCGATTCCTCCTCAATGCCCTCTTCCCCATGCCACCTTCCTCGGCCAGTCATTATATAATGGTGCAGAGGATCAGGCACCCCTCTCCTTTCCACCGAACCCCCAATACCCGCACCAGCCACGGCGGAATAGAGGGGAAACGCAGCAGGGGTGAACGTAGCAGTAGTGGCTCGGAAAATGTGCTGCTTACAGGTGTACGCGCCTGGATACGTATAGTTTATCACGCAATGGTATATGCTCCAAATTTTGGTATGTATACTTGCGCAGACACACACAGACACATGTATATGTATGTATATATACATGTATACATACATATACATGTGTATATATAGATGCGTTATATATATACATATATATATACAAAGATTACATATATTTGTATACATTATATAGATATAGATATATATGTAGATCTATTGTATGTCATGAGATAATAGTGTTATACTCTAACAGAGGCGTTGCAGTCAGAGATGGAGTGAGAACCGTAGGTGGAGAGCAGTTGGATTTACATATACTGATCCCTTCTCTCTTTCTCGCTCGCTCTTGTGCACATACACATGCACATGTTTGCTCAGGATCACGAGGAGACAGAGAGAAAGAGGGACAGAGAGAGAGAGAAAGAGAGATTTATCCAAAGCACAACAAAATTTATAACACGCGCACGAATACCATTCATATAAAAAATCTCACAACGCAAATGTTGTTTCCGCTTTACGTGACAAGACGCCAAAATGTTGTATTTCCCGATGAGCCCTCGAGTTGCTTATTACCTCGTTCGGTAATCGAACTTGCTCGTTCGTTTTAAAGGGTTAGGCTACTGCGAAGACGCGAAAATTGGAATTATATAAAAAATAATAATTTTGAAGGATTAAGTGAGATGACTGAAAAATCGTTTGGACATTTATTTGCACGTATGGTAACAAATTTGTGTGCCAAATTTCCTGAAAATGTGTTAAAAATTGAAGAAGTTATGAACAATTTCGTGAAGGATCTTTTAACGTGAGGGGCTCAACGGTGTACTTGGTTTTGGCCACCCAGTTGATTTGAAACAAAAAACGAGTTTTTTTTCTTAAAATAGATAATACTGGCTAAGACTTGACCGAGCCTTTTTTAAAATCGTGTTTCAATCGTAAAAAAAATCTTGAATTGTTTTTTTCGATTTTTCGAGGACAAATCACATTATTGTTAATCACTAATAAAAAAAATGTTGAGAAGAAAAACTTCGGTCAAGACGAAGCTACTATTACACTCAATAAGTGTACCACATTTCGAGGCAAACCGTTCATTAGATGTCGAGAAATCGTGTATACCGTTTTGAAAAACACAGCTTCGAGAAAACCACGTTTAACATCTACTATCTAGGGGCTACGTCTACATAGAGGTCCGAAAAAAATGGCCGAAATCCGATTTTTTCTGGGAAAAGGTTGAAGAAAAAGATTATTTTTTTAACACGAAGGTACATATACTTTCGTGTCTACATAGAGAGCCTTAAAAAATCACAAAAAAATACAAAAAAGCAACAAAAACACGAGCGTCGGCATACGATGACATTTTTTTCTCGACGTTTGGCGGTGGACACTCTCCAGCTTAAACGGTCCATCTGACATCTTAAAACCAAACGGGTTATTCAAGTTAACAGTAAATACGAGTCGTTGACGATTGTCAATTTTTCTAATAATTTTTTTTAACATCGTGACGACGAATTGAAACTCAAGCATACAAAATCTATGAAAAAGGTCGTAATTTTTATATAACTATTAAAAAATGAAGATCGATTTAAAAAAAGTGTGATCGTCAATGACCTTCATATATTACCCATCGTATCTCCTGTAAATTTGGAAACAATCCATCGAGGTGTTCCCGCGATATCATTTCCACCGACTTCAATAACAGTGTTTCGAAAAAAAACGCTTTTAACGGGGTACCCCTCTCTGGAAGCCCAATGTGAAGGATCACAATGATGAATTTTTTTCTAGTAAAATATTGGTTGGAAAAATTACTTTTCCCTCAGCATGTTGTACCCATATTTGTGGTTACAATGTAATTATCTCGAAAGAAAATCTTTCAAAGTGTTCGTCGTGCTGCAGTTGGCGCTGCAGTCCTCCACCAGCGAGGCCCAAAACGGCGGGATCGCCACCAGGGATCGCCACCAGGCAACATATGTAACCTGAAACCAAAACAACAACAAAAAAAAACTTCAAATATATCCAACTGGCTATGGGTTCACGATCCAATTTTCGAAATTTCGAAAAATGACGGCTTTCCAAAGAAAACCTCATTTTTCTCTTGAAAAACAGCATGCTGAAGTCATTGTTATTAAGAAATGGTTTATCCAATTAAAAAATTCGATTGTGAACCGAAAATGACCACTGTTTGAACGCTAACCGTATAAATTCAAGTCAATAGTGTGAAAGTTACTCAAGATATCAATCCCGCCGTTTCGAGATAATCGCGTTCAAACTCGACTGATCGCGGCAAACCCGACGCACACTGTTCCGCTAAAATAGGTGTAAGTTCGTCAATTTTTCGCATTTCAGGGTCCGGTTTGTCTTAAAATATTCTTGAAAGTTCACACTATAACAACATGCAAAAAAAACAATTTTTTTTACTTTCCAAAGCGTTTTTAGTTTCCAAATTAAATTTTCGAAATATTTTAATGACATTTTCAGGGAATATAGCTAAAAGATACTATCGGATAAAAATATTTTTGACAAATCCAATATTTAGCCTGTTACAGTTGTACCAGCAGTTCAATCGTTGGAATCATAAGTTCACCTTCAATCTGCGATTCCTCCACCACATGTTGGACCTTCCTCTTCAACGTCAGTTGCATAAAATGACGAACGAGTGTTTCTCATCTTTCACAGTAGCCTAACCCCTCAATCGTCACACGAAGAAAAAAAATGTGGACTGCTCTGACTCACTGTCGAGTCTCGCGATGGATTAGTAAAAAAAAACCAAGGCGGAAATGCTCGTTGAATACTTGAACGTTTGCAGAGCATTCGTGAGCGAATATCCGAGGAGTTAATGGGAACGTATTGGGGTGATGCAGGCCGTATAATTAATTTAAGGAGCGTAACGTCCCTGCGGTGATTATATCCGTTTCGAGAGTGCTCGTACGAGTTGCAGCACTCGCATCACCCGAGCTCAACCTTCCCCGATCTTACGCCCATTTGTTTGTATTAACGACAAAGTATAGTTGAATCTCAGAATACGTCGTATTTGATCGAATCCATAGGCGCGCTGGTTCCCCGATCCGTGAGCAATCCAGATGCAATTTATTCATCCCTGTGCCACGCCACGAGAATCCTAATGCAGTTTCACAAAGTGTACGTACCATTAGCGGATGTATCCGAACGTACACGTGTACATACGGAATTTGCTGCACATTCGGGCTCGCGTGCGGTACTATTTTCATCGTATGCGGCGAAGTTTCACGTGTCACAGGTGCCAATGAACATCTTTGCAAATGCAAATTTGCCACTCTACCCATCTATCTCCCTCTCTACCTTCCTCCTTTACTTCCAGCTCCGGGCGCGGAAGTGACGATATGCATTCTATATACTTTCGACTTAACTCTCTCTCTCCCTCTCTCACTTTCTCCTTCTCTCTCTCTCTCTCTCTCTGCCGTTCAACTTCTCGAGTCACACGATACACGCACTTAGCGTACAAAATTCCGTCGTCACTTTATACGTCGCGGAGCCCGGTCGTGTTTTTGCGTTTGCATGTACAAGACCTTTGACCCAAATACGTGAGTAAGGGAAAAAAGCGTGTTTGTTGTGCACGCGTCTGTATATGTGTACACCCGTAGCTGACGTTCGACATGAGCGATATGCGAATTTACAGGTGAGCTGTAGGACTAGTGGCAAGTGGCAGATGTATATATATATATATATATATATATATATATATATATATATATATATATATATATATATATATATATATATATATATATATATATATATATATATATATATATATATATATATATATATACAGGGTGTCCCTCTTATCTCTGCCACCCGAAATAACTCGTTAATTATCGGCGTCACAAAAAAAATTTCCAGACAAAAGTTGTACGCTGTGAGGATGCCATCAAATGCGACCAATTTTTTTTATTTCGGTGGAGGCGCTAACGCACAGTGAAGGGCACCTCTACTTCTTTAAATGGAAAGGCATATTTTTTTTCAACCATCTTGTGAAGCAGCTCAAGCCGCATAAAAAACCTTCGGGGGTCAAAGTCGTTCGGGGTCATTTAAGGTCACCTATTAAAATGAAATACAAATCTAAATATCATATCAAATATTGGATTCGAGATATTTAGATTTGTATCACCGATCCTGACCTTCAATGACCTTGAACGACTTTGCCAGCGAATGTTTTTTATGCGGCCTGAGATGCTCGACAAGATGGTTGAAAAAAAATGTACCATTCCATTTAAAAAAGTGGAGGTGACCTTCACTGAGCGTCAGCGCCTCGACCAAAAAAAAATTAGTCGCATATGGTGGCTCCCTTCACACCGTACAACTTTTGTGTGGAACATATTTTTGTGACGTCGATAATTACCGAGTTATTTCGAGTGGCAGAGATAAGAGTCACACCCTGTATAGATATATATATATATATATATATATATATATATATATATATATATATATATATATATATATATATATATATATATATATATATATATATATATATATATATATATATATATATATATATATATATATACTAGGTGCGAAACTAAGTTCCCGGGTTTCACACATGGATGGCGCTAGCGACACATGTAGTCGGCATACAGGTCTGAAAGGGGGTAGCCGGTTAAGGGGGGTCTGACGGCCCCCACCGAGTTTGATCGAATCGACCCAAAAACCTGAAAGAGGGCTGAAAAACAAAATTTTAGAGATATTTTTTAACCCCCTAAACCCTTATGAAAACACCATAATCGCAAAAAATGCGTTTTTTTTATGTTTAATTTTTTTTCGAGCTTTCAAATGCATTTTAAAGCGGTTTTAACACAACCAAAATTTTGTTTCAGATGTGTAGACATGCCCTGAATTTTTCCAGATTTTTTCGTAAAGTTAAATCATGTGCAACATAATTTTAATGGCATAAAAACCGTAAAAAATCGTCATTTTTTGTATTTAATGCTATGGTTTTTATTGACGTATTAATGGTAAAAAATCGTGCACCATAGCATAGAAAGCTACTATCTTCCTCTACAAAATGACGCTAATTGGGCTCAATTCGGTCGTCTCTAGCGTCCGAAAATCAAACTTGAATAAATTCCGTTTTTATAATTTGAGCATTTTCAGTTACGAAAATGACACAAAATCATATTTTTCAATTATTTTACTTAATAAAAGTACATTTTGGGTTTTCTGAGGTCGCCGATTACAAATTTGATGTCAAACAGCTAACAAAAAAAAAAAATTACACATGTCATCAAATGAAAATGGTATTTGCTATTTCGGTTTTTTCAATAATTAAAAGTCATTGTATTTTAAAAAATCTATTTATTTATAATAATATTACATACATTCATCTAATATATACATTAAACAGACACAAGTAATACATACATTGCAACATGATTGTTATGTTGTTAATATTCGTCACTGTGTTCTTCAATAACAGGTTCGACATTATCAACGTGAAATAGATTCGTTAGAATTTGAGCTGGGCGGATGATTTTGGACAAATACCGTGCATGACTTAAAAAGTAAATGATTGTTGCAACGTGGGCACAGCAACCAACAGTTCTTAGCCCATTTGCACAATCACATACGTAGTTTTTTATACCGTTATATCCAATACTGTTAGGGTCGTACTGAACGTAACATCTGTATACTTTCTTGTTTATATGTCTTGATTTAACTTCACATTTCAAAATGGTATCGTCCTCCAACAAGTATTGCATATTCAAAAGTCCTTCTTCGGTATACATTTCAGCTAAGTATGAAACAGTTTGCGATAACTGGTACGAGCCAGTGAAAAGGATCTTCAAATCTTGCTCTGTCATTTCCGGAAAGTCTAATACGTCATTTGATGTTAACGGTTTGAAGATCCTTTTCTTCCTATTCCAGTTTTGTTCTTCCACAACTTTCGCTAAAGAATTGTCAACGTCTTTTCTTTTCAACATTTGCTCGGCAATTTGATCTTGTAAATCGGTATCGCAAGAGTGTTGATGAATGTCTCTCTACAGGATCGACAGAATTTTGTTCGCGATCAACATCTGGCAGAGGATTTTCCTCGGGATTGACGTTTGGCAGAGGATTTTCTTCGGGATTAAAATCCAACTGAAGATTTTCTTCAGGATCAGAATCACTGCTCGTCGATGGTGAAACCGTTCGGGATTTAGCGATTGCGGAACGACACAGATGACATAAAACGTCACCTTTCTCTACTCGTTTACCTAGTAGTTTAGTATATAAGTGTACGTCATCATCTGAAGAAATGGACTTCTGTTTTCCGGTATCATAACGCAACAATCTGTTGCATCTTATGCACCTTTCACCAGCCGTACATTTTCGTTTTTTCGGTGGCATCGCACAGTTTTTCTAAAGAAAAAAAAGAACATTGTTATTTTTTTTATTATGATTAACAAATTATTTTTTTTTTTTTGAAAAAAATGAAAAAAGTAACTGAAACCCGGAATAAAAAAAAACCATAATTAAAAAAACAAATAGAACAAAAGTAACGAAAATCGAAAGTACATTAAAAATTGTAAATCAAAACAAAAAAAATGTTGAAAACATCGGTAAACAAAACAGAAATAAATTATTGTATTCCAAATCATTTTTTTATTGAAATATCGTTTCGTCTTAGTTTTGTTTTTTTTTTTGCTTTTTTTAAATTCTTTTCATGTGAGTGAACTAAACAACAACTTGAAGTTGACGGCCACCTTCTGTACGATTTCAAGTCGACTATGAGGCAAACGATTGTAGATTGAGGTTATGATTATAAATCAATTTTTATGTTGATTGATATTTAAATTGATATTCAAACTCACCTTAGAATACTGCTTCAATCACTTCGTGTTGAGATAGGCAGGTTAAACGATAAATTAAAAAAACGCTGTTAACAAAACAAATAGATTTGTTTAACGGAGCAGAGCGCGTCGCAGGACGTGTGTACTGGACGGCGGCTGAACACAGAGAGAAAGAGAGACCGCGTGGAGCGGGGTTCTCGATGCGTCAGTGCGTAGTGGGCATGCGCAGTACCGTGCGGAGGGGCATACGAGCCTAAGGCCCACATGGGTACGGTGGCCTTAGGCACTCGGGTACGTGGCTTAATAAGGTACAAGTTGGGATTTTCTCCGCCAGGTGACAGTTTAGTCGGGGAATTCCAAATTTTTTTTCTGAATAATACGTAATTTTTTGTTTGTTAATATAACTATTGACAGCTGTTACGATTAAAAATTCGTGTATAAGAATGAATTTATAATCAGCGACCTAAAAAATCCTTATTAATATCGTTCCCATAGCTTTTTTAAAAAATTTCAAAAATTAAAATATTTTTTCTTCGTTTTGACAGCTGTCATGTGACAAAACTAATTTTTGACATCAAATTTGTAATCGGCGACCTCAGAAACCCCAAAATGTACTTTTATTAAGTAAAATAATTGAAAAATATGATTTTGTGTCATTTTCGTAACTGAAAATGCTCAAATTATAAAAACGGAATTTATTCAAGTTTGATTTTCGGACGCTAGAGACGACCGAATTGAGCCCAATTAGCGTCATTTTGTAGAGGAAGATAGTAGCTTTCTATGCTATGGTGCACGATTTTTTACCATTAATACGTCAATAAAAACCATAGCATTAAATACAAAAAATGACGATTTTTTACGGTTTTTATGCAATTAAAATTATGTTGCACATGATTTAACTTTACGAAAAAATCTGGAAAAATTCAGGGCATGTCTACACATCTGAAACAAAATTTTGGTTGTGTTAAAACCGCTTTAAAATGCATTTGAAAGCTCGAAAAAAAATTAAACATAAAAAAAACGCATTTTTTGCGATTATGGTGTTTTCATAAGGGTTTAGGGGGTTAAAAAATATCTCTAAAATTTTGTTTTTCAGCCCTCTTTCAGGTTTTTGGGTCGATTCGATCAAACTCGGTGGGGGCCGTCAGACCCCCCTTAACCGGCTACCCCCTTAGGTATTTTTATAGCTTGGACATCTGTTACGAATACCCAGTCGTAATATAAACAAATATCGCAACAAAACGACCTTTTTTCCAACCTCGAAAATGTCAGAGTTTGTGCCAAATAAACAGCATTTGCGGGAAGCATTGCTTTTCTGCTTCAACCTAAAAAAACAGCAGTTGAAGCACGTCGGTTACCTGAGGAGGCCTACGGCGAACATATACCATCAAAAACCACGTGTGAAGATTGGTTCAAGCGGTTCGGAAGTGGCGATTTTGAGACTGGGGACAAGGAGCGCTCGGGAAGACGGCAAACATTTGCGGACGCCGATCTTCAAGCGTTATTGGATAAAGATGGCACTCAAACAGAAGATCAACTTGCCGAGGCATTAAATGTGACTCGGCAATGTATTTCAAAACGTTTGCACGCTATGGGAAAAATTCGTAAGGATGGAAAGTGAGTGCCGCATGAGTTGACTGAGAGACAAATGGAAGATCGAAGACCCACGTCCGAAATTTTGCTTTTGCGGCTGAACAGAAAGAGTTTCCTGCATCGAATTGTTACTGGCGATGAAAAATATATATATTCCGAGAATCCCAAACGCAGAAAATCGTGGCTTTCACTTGGCGAAGCGTCAACATCGACGGCACGGCCAAATCGCTTCGGAAAAAAGACAATGCTCTGCGTTTGGTGGGACCGGAAAGGAATCGTATACTATGAGCTGCTGAAACCGGGCGAAACTGTCAATGGGCATCGCTACCGACAACAACTAATCAATTTGAATCACGCATTGCTCGAAAAACGGCCAGAATGGGACACGAGACAGGAACGTGTGATATTGCAGCACGACAACGCTCCGTGCCATCGCAGTTCCATCGTCCAGGACACCATAAAAACACTGAAATGGGATCTTCTACCGCACCCGCCGTATTCGCCAGACCTGGCCCCTTCAGACTATCACTTGTTCCGGTCGATGGCGCATGGCTTGGGTGGGCTACACTTGGCCAATTACGATGCAGTACAAAATTAGTTGGAGGAATAGTTTCAGTACAAAGACGCGTCTTTTTATCGTCGCGGTATTTATGTATTGCCAGAGAGATGGCAAAAATGTGTAAATAGCGAGGGACAATACTTCGAATGAACCATTTTTTGTATTTGTCTTGAAATTTTCGATTTTTTATTTGTAAAAAAACCCGGAAACTTAGTTGCGTACCTAGTATATATTTATACACACACACACACACACGCACACACACACACACACACACACACACACACACACATATATATATATATATATATATATATATATATATATATATATATATATATGTGTGTGTGTGTGTGTGTGTGTGTGTGTGTGTGTGTATATATTTATATATATGTGTATATATATGTGTGTGTGTATGTATATATATATATATATATATATATATATATATATATATATGGGCATTGAGATGCAGACGCATCGTCTTCTGCCCCAACCCTTTCTGCCTTGCCATACTTGAGCTATACAGTTTCCAATGTGAATCGAGTATATTGTGCAATACACACACTCATATATTAGGATGGTGAATAAGTTTTCGCTGTTTTCTAACATATGGCGTTACCAGAAGTGGTTGCGTGTAGTTTCACTATATGGGATTACTAATACCAAAGTCCTCTTTTTATACCAATAAAAATAAATAGTTTAAGATGCCATCGCATCTACAAAGAAGTAGTATAAGCAAGCTTGAAATTGCGTGTATGTCATTGTGCCGAAGTGTAAACAACTTTTTTACACGAAACTAATGCTGCCCCCACTCCACTGTCACCGTGTCGTAGTAGAGTGGGGGGAGCGGCGAAATGCTGAATGCCTGTGATTGATCGAAATATACTCTTTCCACCCCCAATTCCATTCTTGTTATTAATTTAAAAATTATATTACAACTTATATTACAATTATAATACAAAAAATCCCCAAACAAACCCAAAACAAATTCAAACAAACCCAATGATATACCTTAATGTATCAATATTTTATGAAAAAGAATAAAAACCAACTCATATTATTTAAATGTACCTGTTTTTTTTTTATTACCCGAAAAGTCTCGCTGCATTTTCGATGCCATGAAATTGTTGCACTTTGTGTAATATCCGTAGATTTTTTTTCATAGTTTCATAGTTTTTTTTCATAGTTTCATAGTAGATGCCATCAAATTTAATCGAAATTTGAAATGGCATGTCAAATTCCGTGCCATTAAAGGGGTATTTGCGAGGAATTTTAGTGCACTACTTTATTTTGATAAAATCTGCAACACAGCACAAAATATGAAGCACAGAGTATTTTTCTTGAGACTTACGGCGACCGTGCTCTATCGGAAACAACATACAGAGATTGGTTCCGACGCTGTATAAGATAATGATTTTGACGTGTTGAATTGAAGGCATTACTTCATGAAGACTGATTTCAGACGCTAGCTGAACTTGTAGAATCATTAGGAGTTCATCGTCATTAGAAATTATTTTTATTAAATAAAGCATTTATTTTCACGAAAAGTAGCGACATCTTACTCAACACCCCAATATATATGGATACCAGCGGGTAATAAGGCCGAGGTAAGGGATATTTGAAATAAAAAGAAAAATATGCAATTTCATCAACAAATTTTTATTATAATTATTATTTATGTTCAGTTTCTATAAAATATAAACGAAAAATGGTAACTTGTACCATAAACAAAAACAAAGTTAAACATTCTTAAAAACCTTGATAGTGAGCCTTATTTTACTATGGTAGCATGATGAGGCCTACGGCTTTAACATACTTAAAAAATCAAACTCTACGTAATATATTTGATATTTGAGATCAATGATCCTCTGCAACTTTGTATGAACTTTAAGTTCCTCTTTGCATTGCTTGGACAGCTGTCACCAGGTCGTTTTCTCACCACAACACTCGTTATGAAGGCATCGGGATCGAGGCACTAAAAATAACGGTCAAATAATTAGTAATAAATATGCGTGCTACTTATTTACATTCGTAACATCTTAAAAGTAATGTAAAATACATTATAAAACAAACAAACTTTGCTACAAGAAGTAGGAGGATAATAAGGCCTATGGTTAAATTTAGTAGGCCTTAATAACCATCGACCACGTATGTAAGAAAAACAAAATCATAAATATTTGGACCACGATACGTTATCCAAACATTTATCATAATCGAAGCTTGAATTAATAAAGATAACGAATGTGATTTTAGATAGATAAATGTAATATTATAAAAAATACTTACGATTTATTCGGACCGATTTTTATTATTGGTGCTGCGCGGCCGCGTCTTATGATGGACGATGCAACACTGGCGGCGAGGAGCGGGGTATTGTGCCTCCGCAAGCTTGTAGCGACATATTCGTGCAATAGGCGTTTGTGAGTGTGGCCTTGAGCGTGAGTGGTTATTTTAAATACGATTTTCGTTACTTAGGCCTTATTAACCGACAGGCCTTATTACTCGCAGCTACCTTATATATACACTGCCGGCCAAAAGTTTGCGGGCACTTCAGATAATTGCAAAACTTTCGATCACTTTGAATAATTGCAAAATTATATTAGAAAAATATAATTAATTATATAGAGCCATATAATGTCTTCGTAAAATAATAAATGAAGTGAACTATATTATTGCAACATTATTTGGCAATTATCCAGTGATCGAACGTTTTACAATTATCTGAGGTGTCCGTAAACTTTTGGTCAGTAGTGTATGTGAGATCATTTTTACGCGTTGAAACTAAAAAAACGGAGGGAAAAGTGCGAACAGAATAGGAAAAAAGCCATTCCCCTTGCGCGTGACCAAAATGCACACTTCGACGTTCCGAAAAGAAAGTACCGATTCCTGTAAATCGAATGTCACATACCTATACCTTTCTCCGCCCGAAAATGACTATGATTTACGAGACCCGCATAAGCCCTCCATTACGGGAGAAAGAGAAAAAAAATTCTCGTTTCCACGTAGCGGACGGAGAATAATTTATACGTTCCAATAACCAAACGATGCTTTCCTTCCCTATTTCCCGATCGGAGCATATACTCCTTGAGTTATTGCCCGAGGGGCGATTAACGAGATTTTGCTAGAAACGAAATGGAACGCGCGGGGCCTCCTCTCCCATACCCTGTTGCGAAATTATTTTCGTTTTTTTGTTTTATTTATTTGGTTTTCCGTTGCTTCGATAGATACGATAGCGTTAGTTCGCTATAAATAAGGATCTGTACAAGGGAGGTGAGCGAGAATGGTCATTGTGGGTGCGCTACGTTCCGCGAAGTTCGTTCCTCGATTCGAGGCTTTATTCGCCGGGCTTTTGGACGAAACCCACCACAAGGGGTTTCGTCTGCGCTAGGTGGAACGTTTTTCGCTCGAGAACGTTTTTGGGCCGTGACCCAATTTGCGAAACGATGATGAACATCCGAAGAAGCAAATACAAGGCTTGCTCGTCGAGGCTGCAATTGTAATATGGATGAATGTCCGTGTACAATGAATTACAAATTGGACGAAAATAATTTGGCATGATTGAACCTTGTTGTGGAACAAGAGAACGATGACGGAGACGCGAATATTCATGGAAACTCTTCGAGGCGAAAGGACAAGCGGACGAGTGTTCCGTTTGAAAATGGAAAATTTATACCGTAGGAATAGGGGATTAGTTTGCGTCGCGAGATTTTAGGTGGGGGTTTTTTGCGGAAGGGGTGAGCGCACCAGCCTACAGACATGAGCATCCTGCCAGCCGTTCTATATCACGCGGAGTCTCACGATCAGCCTCGAAATACGAGAGACAGCAAGAAAAGAGAGTGAGGTCGGATTGAAATATATTCGTGCCGCAGGGGCCTCAAGGAAAAACGTCGTTGATGTAGAAACTCCAATGCCTGTGCCGAGGCCTCTCTCTCTCTCTCTCTCTCGTGTGCACTTGGGGAAAACGGGGCGAAAATTCGTCTGCCTGCCCGGGACAATTTTCTGGTAAACTCTTCGCCGCTCCGACGCATAAGATCTCTGCCGCAGGCTTCTCGTACACCGCAACTCCAAAAGGGCGAGAGGGTGAGGGAGGCATAAACTCGCGAAAGAAGAACGAAGAAAAAAACCATTTACTTAATTGTTCGATGCTGGAGCGTCGAAAGTTCACGTGGAGACGCGGAAAATGATTATTTTTCGGCAGATTGTTGAAAAACGAAAAAATTGCGTTTGCCATTTCTAGATACGCCTGTTGCCCGAATTACCATTTATTGCATGTGCAGAATTTGACTGTCCGTATCTAGGAAAATATGATTTTTCATTATAACACCATAAATGGTTCAACTCGTTTGTGTCTTCGCATTCAGACAACAATGCAAACTTCCACAATAATAATAATGATAATAATAATAGTGACCATAGTAACAACAGCAATAATAATAGTAATTATTATCATTAGCATCAATATCAATCGATGACATTGAAGGTGACATCGTTGGAACGCAACGATTCTTTTTGTTTATTTTCCATTTCTTTATTTTTATGCTCATTCGAAGCCTTTCATTGCAAATTGAGGTGGTCAAGCTCTACTAAGAATGTGTAAAAACGCTTGAGTGACCTACACAGCCAAAATAAATGGAACAATTAAAAACAGATATTTTTCGTTGCATTCCAACGATGCAAACTTCAACATCATTATCAATGGTAATAACAATATGAATAATAATAATAATCACAACAGTACCGACACTAAGAGCAACAATATACATATATATACACCGTGGTAATAGAGATTATTATTAGCTTCAATATCAATAATATTAACGATAAAAATACCAGCGTTAATAATGATACGAGAGGAATCGAATGTTACTATTTCGTAATATTAAAACCGCGCATACCATATACATGACCTTTTAACCTTCCGTTGACACACTTGGTCATTTCGACCCGGACGAATTTTTAATAAAATGCTCGCTTTTCCTAAATAGAAGAATTTTCAATAATTTTTCACACATCCAGCTTTATGGTTTCAAAATTTAAGTACGCAGACATATTAGGGGGAGGGTAGGGGTTTCAGCACAAAAAATACTTTTCTGCGAATTTTTTTTTCATCTATATCGATAGAGTAAATTTATTGAAATCTTTTGTACATTGTTAAGTGTCATTTTAAGAACATTCCGTGAAATTTGTACGCGAAAATATCGACAAGCAAGCCGGTGCCGCGTTTTTCTCGAAACCACTTTTTCAAAGTCCGTGTTCACTGCCATTTGAAAACTTCATGACCAATTTATTTCAAACTTGGTCCACCCTTTCTACATATAAAATACCTCCCCCCAACGACTAGTTTGAGTTTTTTTTGGGGGTTTTCCACCCTCAAAATGGCGTAATTTTTCGTGAAAAATAGGACTTTTCACTTTACATGACCGCCAAAAATTTAGAAATGAAAAAAGAAATTATCAAAGACCGTTGGGGGGAGGATTTGATGATACTTTGACTAAATTTGAATGGTACTTGATTTCAGATCATTTCTTGCTGAGATACAGTGAACACCGCAAATCGTGTTTTTCCCAAGCCGTTCTTAGAAAAGCTTTGTCACCGGCTTGTTTGTGGATATTTTCGCGTACAAATTTCACGGAATATTCTTGAAATGACATTTAACAATGTACAAAAGGTTTCAATAAATTTACTCTATCCATGTAGATGGAAAAAATTCGCAAATAAGTGTTTCTCACGTTTAAACCCGTATCCTCCCCTTAAGAAGTGTTAAAAGTGTATTCCTGATTCTTTAAAACGAAAACCGATTGAACGGTTGTTAATGGCAGGTGGATGAAGCGCCATGCAGGTAAAATTTACCTAGTGTGTCAAAATCGTGGCCAGAGACAAGTGTGACAACAGAGTGTTCAATTAGAACTTTTAAAAAGTTATAAAAGAACGCCAAGTTAAAAAAAAAATCCCCCGGAAAAACTGCTGTTTGTTCTACTTTAGAAAAAAATCCTTTTTACTGTAAAAATAATGATTTTTTGTATTAATTAAAACAATGGTTTTATCACATTTTTTAGTTCATCAATTGTTTAAAAAAAATGAAATTACTTATCAAATAGCTAAGTACAATGAACGTATTATGCTGTACATAATTTGTCCAAGCCTAAGAAAGAACATTATTAAAAACATTTTATTATTATCTCAAAAAAATCATATAAATATTATAACAAAAAATGTATATTACTGTTATAGAAATATACAACGTATGAACCACACAAGTACACTAAAAGTACCGTAAACAAAATCCGACACGACGCCACAGAAGCAATTAGCCATGTAGTAGTAAAGGTACGTAATAGTCGGACGAGATCGAGTTTTAAATCGAATTCTATCAAGAGAGAAGCGACAAGTGGTCGTCGTGGGGTGAACATCGAATCAAGATGCTCAGATTGCTCAGGTTCTCTCTCGACGACGTCGTCATCGTCGTTTCTTGACGTATGTGAAACGAAGGCATCCCATCCCTCTCGGCCTTCCCACGGTGTGCGGCTATCGCTCTTTTCCGTTGCTTAGAAAGTGAGTGAAGGTGTCAGACGCAGATGCAGCGAGTACAGAAACGCGAAGGCCCGAGGCAGACACGCGGATATATATATTCGACGAGGCTGTCCGGGTTGCCGAGTCCAGAAGCACCGATCAGGGACGCGTGTTGGTACTAAAATGGCGCAAAGGACCAGTGGGAACGGCTATCAAGTTGACGCGACAGATTCGCACCGCAAATCGAGCCGAAAAAGAAGCAGAAGTTTGACACAGCACCCGATGAAAATGCAAAAATACGTAAACTTCCCTAACCCCTATCTTTAACCCCTTCAAAGAGTTATCCGTCATGTTTAATTTAATGCGCCCCCTTTTGAATGTGGGATAACGGAAAGAAGAATAAAGGGGTGGTTCATCCCTTAATTTTTTTTCAATGTACCCATAGTGGATTTCTAATCGCTTTGCATTGAAAGAATTCCCGTTTCTGATCCACTGAAATCGGTGGACTGCTTGCGGGTGAAACTATGCAATCAGCCCTTGACATCCTCCACTCTACTGGGTGGTTTCCACCCTTAAAACCATTTTTTCGCCGATGAAAAAAATACTAATCTGATAATTCTTAATTCCTAACTTTTATAGCCATAGTAGAATTTCCATAAGACCCCCACCGCCTCTCCTATAAATATTTGACGGGTTATGCCTAGTTGTTTTTGAATAATAGTATTTGAATAATGGTAATAGGATAATAGCGGTGGGCAGCCCCTTTGTGTGGGTAACAGCCGCAAAGAGGGAAAAATGCTATCTTCCTGCGGCCACGTCGCGCCCGCCGGAAATGTTACTGTCGCGCTAATGTCCCTCGCGACAACGCAACAACAGACGCGCGGCTAATGGAAGCTCTGGCTGCAGCCGCATATAGTGGTAAGCGACTGCTAGACAACCACCCATACACAAAGCGCCCCGGCAGAGGCCCCGTGGCGAGTTGAGTTTGGAGACCCTGTGAACCGGTCTCGCCTATAAACCCTATAAACGTCCTATAAACGGGTGTTTTTTCCAAGCGGGTCATGGATGGAGGGGGCCCTATAAACGGGTATCGCCCATGAGAAAATCAACCCATGGGACTCCCCCTGGCGGGACGTGAAGAAACAGCGCTGATCTCCCTGGCGAGGATCTCTGACCACCTTACACCTACCTTACACAGATCGGAGAAGACGGAAACAATGATGATGAACACGCATGAACCAAAACAAAGACCCCAGGTGGTTACTCCCAGACGAGGGGGACTCCACCCTGAGCTCCGACCGGATGCAAGGCCCGGTGGCGCAGAGCTGCGGCAAAGATTCTGGAGGCTGCAGAACATGCCAATCAACAACAGGACACAAGACAGACGAAAACAAGACGGATAGAGACAGCCACTTGCTGAGGGTTCACACGAGCCGGACGCGACACAGTAGCGTTCCCAGCAATGCGAGCCTTGCGAGCTTTGAGAGCGCAACAGGCGGCAGTCTACCGACACACGTGACGACGAAGTGTCTAGAAATGCAGACGATTGACGAGCTTAAGGACGATCTGCTGATAATCCTTAAGGGTGTCAGAGTCATGCAGGAAAAGACAAGCGTACAGAAAAACGTGAACAAAGAGACAAAATACGGTATTAAAGGCATCACGGAGGTTGCTGAGATCGCCCTGGGCAAATGCGAAAGGCTCAGGAAACTAAGAACAGCCAGAGGGGACGACGAGACGAAACCGGACCCAACGCCGAAACGAAAACGTGACGAGGCCAGAGAGGAACTGGCAAATACAAACGAGCAAGAAGAAACGGAAGAAAAAAAACAGAACAGAACAAGCAGACGAACGAGGAAAACAAAGTGGTCAGGTAGGGGAGACCACGCCCCATGCCTGGGGGACGGCCATCCTTGTCAAACCACAACACAGCACGACCTCCGCAGACTTATTGCGACAGGTACAGACGAAGGTAGACCCTGCGATGGACAACGTGACGGTGAGGGGCTACCGCAAGACAAAGGACGGAGGACTGCTGTTTAAACTGCAGTCAGGACGAGAGGGGAGCCAAAGATTCCAGCGCTCTCTCCAGAGCGCAATCGCCCAGGAGGGGCGCGTCCCGACCATCATTCCCAGTACATCGCTGGCAATTATGGACCTGGACTGCGTCACGACTCCCGAGGAGGTCGCGGCGATCCTCAAGCAAGAGACGGGACAGGAAGGGGACCTGAAGGTGCACATCTTCGGCCCCAACAGATCCGGACAGTGCATGGTGGTGTGCGAGCTAGAATCGCAGAGAGCCATGCACTTACCGGAACGACAGCGACTTAAGATCAGGTGGGTCATTGCCGCATCAGACTCAGGACGGCAGTACCAACGTGCCTCGGCTACGGACACACGCGACGGAACTGCAAAGGACCGGACAGGATGGACTGCTGCTGGATGTGCGGGGGCGGGGGCCACGTCGGCAAGACGTGCCAAAACCGACCAGCCTGCTTCCTGTGCACCGAGGCCAAAAAAATGGAGGTGGCGCATCGGCCGGACACCGATTCGTGCGCTGTCTCCAGGAAGAGCGCAGCAACAAGACCAATACATGATGAAGGTCCTCCAGAGAAACCTGAACCGAAGTCAGACGGCACAGCTGCTGTTACCGCAAATAGCTGACGTACTTGACGTGACGATACTGATATTATCCGAACAATACCGAGACAAGACGATGCCGACGTGGCTTTCCAACCCCAGTGGCAGCGCCGCCATTTGGGTCAGGGGGGATGCCGCTTCCCGGATATCTTCTCGCGGAGCGGCTGACGACTTCGTCTGAGCAGCGGTAGGCTCTTTGACGTATGTCAGCGTGTACCTAACGCCAAACAGCATCGTCGGGGAGTTCAGAGAGAGGGTATCTTCTCTCGAGAATGAGCTACGGCTTATACAAGGGCCCGTAGTCGTCGCAGGTGACTTTAACGTCAGAGCGATCGAGTGAGGAATGATTACGACGAACAAAACGGGGACGGCTCCTGCTGGAGATGGCCGCGAGGCTGGGCCTGGCAGTGGCCAATACGGGAAATACGCCAACGTACAGGAGACCAGGCTTTGGGGACTCCATTCCGGGGGTGACGCTGACATCGGGCGGAACCCTCTCACAGATAAGGTGCTGGCGGGTGGTAGAGGACTACAATGCCAGCGACCAGCGATACGCCGTCGCCACGGTCGAACCTCAAAAGACTCGACCGGGACAGATTCACTGAAGAGCTGATGGTAGCACCAGCTCCAAAGGGCAACGTTCCCGACCGACTGACTGGACGGAAAAGCGCCGAACGACTGGTCGCCGAGACGACGAAACTCATCCAGCGACTCTGCAAGGACAGGATGCCACAGAAACGCTAAGGATGAAACCGACAACAATAATACTGGTGGACGGACGAAATCGCTATACTGCGGAGGGCCTGATACGTCTGGTGGAAGAAACTCACTCGGGCGAGAGGGGGGGGGTCCGAATCAGAGACGCATAGAACAGCTTACAGGATGGCACGGAAAAAACTGACGACGGCGATCAAGGACACAAAACGGAAGCTTTGGAGGGAACTGTGAGACGAGGTCGATCGGGACCCCTGGGGCACCGGCTACAAGCGAGTAACCGGTAGACTCGGGGCTCGAACGTCGACCGGCGCGATGGACCCTCCCACGACACAGACGATCATCGACGGACTTTTCCCAATGCACGAGACGAGGGCGTATACGGAAAATGACGAAGAACCTGGGGACGTACCGCTCTTTTCCGCGGAGTTCGCGAGTGCGAGCCCCTCGATTAAGGTCGGAAGGGCCCCAGGACCGGACGGCATTCCGAGGGACATTCTGCGGCTGATGGGCAACCTGGGGCCGCGGGTCCTCCTGGACATGTACAACACATGCTTGACGACAGGCACGTTCGGTGAGCGGTGAAAGGTGGCGAGGCTGGTGTTCATTGCTCACTCTACACGACAGGAAAACTGTACGAACAACTGATAAGACCCAGACTTACGGACGCAATTGCAGCCGCTAAAGGATTATCGGACAGACAATACAGCTTCAGGAAAGGACGATCGACAATTGGAGCAATCCAAGACGTCGTGAGGACCTTCCGACGGACTCAACAGTACTGGCATGGAGCTCGCCCGACGGCACTACAGGCGACACTGGACGTACAGAACGCCTTCAACTCGGCGGGGTGGGTGGACATCCTGGAAGCGCTGAGAGGCGTTTTCGGGGTCCCGCCGTACCTACTCCGAGTGCCGAGCGACTACTTACGAAACAGACGTATTACGTACGAAACGACGGACGGACGAGAAACCCGGACGATCATGGCGGGGGTCGCCCAGGGATCAATTCTCGAACCGGACTTTTGGAATTGAGTTGCAAAGTCCATCGCAATGAAGACGACAGTTTGCTGTGGCTGGAGATGCCACCGGAGACTTTCTTAGTTGCTTACGTCGACGACGTAGCAGCTGTAATCGTCGAACACGATCCGTCTCCGGCCCAGCTACGACCTTACCAAGTGATGAGGCGGCTAGACGGGTGGATGACGGAACACGGACTCTGACTGGACACAGCCAAGACAGAACTTATGCTACTGGCGAGAAAGAGAATACCGGCGACAATACCGATAACTGTCAGGAGAGAGATGATGGAGACCAGAAACGAAATCAAGTATCTGGGGGTCACTCTGGATACGAAGATGACTGTCTGGCCCCACATAAGACGGACAACCGAGAGGGCGGCGGAGAGAGTAAAATCTCTCAGCCGCCTGATGGCAAATACTATAGGACCGAGACCGAGTAAACGTTGGCTACTCATATCGACGATCCACCCGACCCTCCTATACGGCGCCGAGCTATGGGGGAAGCACTACACGTAGCTAAATGCAGACACGCAATAACGATGGTACAGAGACAAGGTGCGCTCATGATCGCGTGCGCCTACAGGACTGTATCGGCAGGGGCAGTTCTGGTCGTGGCGAGCGTGATCCTGGTGGATCTCCTAGTTTTTGAGCGAAGGCGAATCTACCAGAGTGCACAGACGGGACGGACAGATGCGGCAAGAAGTGAACGGGAGACAACCATACGACAATGGCAGACCAAATGGACAAACGAGACGTCTAGGAGGTGGATAAAACGACTGATACCGGAACTAAAACCGTTGATCGGATGGAGCTGCGGGGAGGTAAATTTTTATCTCACGCAATTCCTGACGGGACACGTATACTTTAGACGATACCTACACAACATGAGAAGGGTACGGACTGCAGACTGCAAATACTGCGGACCCGACCACGCGGAACATACATTCTTTATATGTGACCGATGGATTGAGACGAGATGCCGACTAGAGGCGACAGTTGGAGAAATCACGCCAGACAACATCGTTGGCGTGATGACCCAGGACAGCGAACGGTGGGCCCTTGTGGTCACCTTCGTAGATACTCTCTTTAGGAGAAAGAATGGAGACGGAGGCTTGGGTGACTGAGCGAATAAGAAGGGCCGGCACTCAGTAGCCAAGACCACGATGAGACGATATGATCAGACAAGAGGACATGGACAGGATGTCCGGCCGGAAGTAATGCTAACGCAGTCCACGGCCGGGCATCAGACAGAAGTGGTTGCCCGTCCTGACCAAGAAATTTCGATTTTTTGGCCAGGGGAGGGGGAGTTTTAGCCAGTATGCATCTCGTGAAAACCCTGGCCGAGAGGAATTACCCCGTCCGACCCTATGATGCGAGATGAGAGTCCGGCACACGGGTATCGACGCTCCTCCGGGCTTGAAGAGGCAACTCCTAACCCGTGGCGCAGCGGAGACGCCCATGGTCTTCAAAAGATTTTTTCCTCTTTTTACCACGTATAAAAAAAATAATAATAGTATTTGAAGAACTAAAATTAGGTATTTGAAAAAGTGTCATCTGAAAAACAATCTGTAATTTTTTGTGTGAAAATATTTCATTATAATCGATTTACAGCCTACGTCCGGGAACCACCTCCCGAAAACGTCTTTTTCCGTAAGCAATGCCCTTTTGAACCAGGTTATTTAACAATATAAGAAAATCAAACAGATTTCGTTCATATATTAGTTTATCTCATGATTAATCGACGGAATTTCCGAAATATCAAAATTAAAAAAAGCGCGT
This sequence comes from Ophion ellenae, assembly GCA_963210295.1. Taxonomy (NCBI): domain Eukaryota; kingdom Metazoa; phylum Arthropoda; class Insecta; order Hymenoptera; family Ichneumonidae; genus Ophion; species Ophion ellenae. Next base: position 41,292,385 of record OY723386.1, on the reverse strand, counting down.
GTTCAACGTGAGAGTCTTGATTTGTGCAGAAAAATGGCAATTCTTGATCCATCAAATAGATGGTGTACATCGTAAAAAAATCTATGATCAAATACTATATTTTTACATCTAGAAAAAGGAGTAAAAATTTCAGTAAGATCGATGCAGTAATTTTCTTAAATATTTTGCTCACCGACTGTGAAAACGTACTTTCGGGAGAAAAGCGCTTAAAGTTTCGACCGACGCTCCGAGCGTTCGGACACGCGTCAATATAACGGCTTATGAATCTGTCAATTTTCATCCAATCAGCTTGAAATTTTCAGGGAGCTTTTTAAAAGATGATATACTGTCAGAATATGTCGGTTTTGAAAAAAGTGATTTATCGACTATTACAACTAGGCATAACCCCTTGAACGTTGATTTATGTCAGTCAAAAAACTATTCCCCTATTCCGATATATTAAAAAATGTATCTCTCTCTCTCTCGATCAATTTGATTTCTAATAAAAAAATGTAATAAGCGACGAAAACATATACCTTCGTAATTGAATCCGTCATCCCGATCTTTTAATGACAGTCGACTGTAAATATCAGCAAATATTAGTGCGATCGACGATGGAAAATGACGAAGGTAAATGAGAGATCATGTCGTACGAAAAGTTCGGTAGACCTCGCAACGGGACGGTCTTTTCAGTGATTGGATTTTCATCGTGACCGCGGACGTGCGACCCCGTTCTTCCCTCTCTCGTCCTATCCCTCCTTTTCGTACAGGCATTAATCATTTAGCGGTAAAAGGAAAGAAAAATACTCTGGCGTAACCACAAACCGGGATCTCACCAAATTACTTTTCCCTCTCCCCTTATAACAGTGGGGCTTTTGTATACATAGCTAGAGTCGAGGAAAAATCTGCAAAGACATCTTTGATTCGCAGCAATGTCTTCGGCTACCCCGAGCGAGCTCCGATCGCTTGTTCCACTTTAAGGCGCATATTTTATTAGCGTTATCAGTGATATCCGAGAAAGACACACCCCTACCTTGAATGAGAATCGATAATTGAATTAGCGGGGTATAAGTGAATTTATTAAAATTTGCGACGTTGCGAGGCATAACAAGCCATTCACTTTATCGAGTTGCAACATCAATAGATAGATTCGACGAAAAATTAATATCGCACGTTTTATTTTTATTTTGGATCGATATTAATTTGTATTTCGAATCGATATTAATTTTTATTTCTTATGGATATTAATTTTTATTTCCAATCGAATTAAGGGACTATTCCAGTGTGAACGCTGAAAATTTGGGTGATTTTCGGGAATTTTTTAGAAGAAAAGTACTCAATTAAATATATTTGGCTATGTTTGACCTATATTACATAATTTTTTCATAGAAAAATATTGAGATCCAAGCGACTTATGCGCTGCCTTCAGAGGCGCCAAAAAAAGGACCTCCATTGCTGACATGATTCCGGCCGATTGAGTAGCTGAAACCGAAAAAGAAAAAATGTCGTTAAATTGGAAAGTATTTCCTGTACAATGACGTCGGATTTTCGAAAAGTATCAACATCTAACAAAACGGCGTAGTTATGAAAAAAAAGTCCGTTTTCTTGCCTATAAAATGGTCGTTTTTTTCAATGCCAAATGGTCAATCCTCATCCAATCAAAAATATCCTACGTCATTGTAGAGTAAATATATTCAAGAGCACTCAGTTCAAATTTCAAGTCAATCGGATAATTGCTCTTTGAGTAACAATGGCAGCAAATTTGAAAAATCTCATTTCATATTCTTGGAAGTATAATTCTTGGAAGTATAAACTGTCGAAAAAGGCAAAAAACATCGATTTTTTAAAAGTATCACACTGGTATAGCCCTTTAATTTGTTGTTCAAATCAATGTTGATTTTCATTCCGAATTGATATTAATTCTTATTTTGAATCTGCATTATTTTTTATTTCAAACCGATCCTTTGACGGTGCATTTTCTTCTATCATTTTGGCAATTCAATTTTCTCAGTTACGTTTAATTACATTTTCCTATATTCCTCCATACGCTCTTTCGGTCACCCACCCAAGTACTGGCCCGGGCCAACGCTGCTTGTCATAGCAGCTAGCTAAAAACGCCCACCAATCGCACCTCCACTACTGCCGGTCACTTTGCCAGTCAAATTCAGGCCTGTTACCCCACGAGAGCATTATCAATTATCAATAACTATAAGATAACGTTGATTTTTACCGATTCAGGAATTTATTATATTTTACAAAAGCATTTTTAAATTACACTTTTTATTTTTAGTAAATTCTAGGGGTGTGCGGGTACTCGATTCACTCGAGTACCCGATGTTCGGGTTGGGTCGGGTAACTAAGCTATATAAATTTACTGTTGATTTCTCTATTGTTTAATGTTTCTATGATCTGAAATATTTAAATGGGCTATCGTGGTGTAAATATTTTTCATTTTGATTTTCCTACAGACGTAGTCGACGGGTATTAAGGCCTCCCAAATTTAACCATAGGCCTTATTATCCTCTCTCTTCCTGTAACAAGGTTGGTTGTTTTTGAATGGATCTTTCATTACTTTTAAGATACTACAAATGTTAATAAGGTGTGAATTTGTTTCCTAATTGATTAATCTCCATTTTTAGTGCGTACGGGAAGTTTTACCGTACGGTTCACGGTAGTTCAAGTTCGGACGATGATGAAGACAATGTGCCACTCACTCGGCTCAGAGCGGCATTTCGTCGACTTATGCCCTCATCAGTAAAAGTTACAGAAAAAAACCTACGGTTAAGCGAAAGCCATAAATTACAGAGGAACTCCGGTCACGAAACCTCTGATCAATAAAAATAATGAAGATAAAAAAAAATAAAAGATCTCCACCACAAAAGGCAACCGTGGTTCACAAAAGCAAGCGAGATGGTACTGTCATGGTTGTGAAAAGGACAGGTCAGCTGTCATGATACAGTGCATAGAATGCGGAATGTGGTACCATGAGGAGTACATCGGTTTGTCACTTGAAGATACCACTGCCGTTAAGTGCCCTGGTGGCTGTTGAATGTGCGAATGTATAGGTTATATGCGTTTCTAAAATGTAATTTGTGCATTCACATGATTGTTGATTGGACATACCAAATGTATACCATGGAAATTAATGATTTAAGTACGATAAAGCCGTATGTCTTATTATCTTACCATAGTGAAAAAGGCCTATTGGCGAGGTTTTTAAAAACATTTAATTTTGTTTTTGTTTATGGTGGAAGTTGCCATTTTTGTTTATATTTTATAATAATTGATATAAAAGTTCGATTATCATTAAAAACCGTTGATTAATTTAAATATTTTTCATTTTGATCGCACTTCTCGCTTAGCTAGGCCTTACTACCCGCAGGTACCTTATTTCGATATCTGCTACGTCTTCGTTCATACCTGTATTTGTTATCGCGCTCTCCGTTTTGGCCAAACAAAAATACCCAAATGAATCCAAACAAACCCACACACAAACCCAAACCCAAAAACGGTTGCGCGTCGCCAAAAATTCCTTTAAGGGTTGTCTTAAAATATCGAAACGAAGGTTTGTCCAAAATTTCAGCTCGATCGGCGGGGAGAGGTCTGAACCTTACCCTGTAATTTATCCAAACCTATGGGTTGTATTTGTACTGCACTTTCTACCTTTTTCTCAGGTCTGTCTATCCGTCTGTCTCTGCTTTTCTGTCAGTCAGTCTGTTTTCTCTCTCTCCTCCTCTTTTTCGCGAAGGTCCATCTTCGTTCCATTGGGGTCCAAGCGACTATCAAACGTTGAGAAGTGAATGAAAACGATGGAAATTAAATACATTAGTTGAGCTTAAGCGGGCCGCTACGGAACAGAACTCGCGGAGAGGCAAGTTTGAGATAGTACGAAACAAAACGCGGCGAAAATACACGTTAAAAAGTCTACAAACATCCAGTGAACATTCAACGACTCATCCTATTGAAAAAAAAAACAGGAAATCGAAAGCACCAAATAAAATACTGAATATGACGTAATTGGTAATCGACGGATAAAAAGCAATGGAAAACGAAAATGAAAAAATGTGAACAATTCAATAAATACCAATATTCCACGTGAAATGAAAGAAGCCCTCGAGTTAAAAAGTTCGATATTCATGGCTGGTGATTTTTTCTACGCAATTAGGAGATGGCATAATTGTGGAAAATAAATTTACTCGACGAAATGGAAATCGTCAGCTCTTTCGCGATATTCGGCGCTTTACAGCTCTAAATATTGGATTATTATTATTCTGTGAGCACGTAGCGAATTGCTGGAATGTTTTTTTCCATTGTAAATTCAAAAGTTCCGGTTTTTCAAAATGAACTGATAACTCGAATATTCCACTTGACGTTGAATGGATCATACACACGTATCTAGAAAAATGTATGTCCCTATGTGAAACCGGGTATATACGGGGTGTACTGTTATGAATGAATAATCCTGCAACTATCGATAGGTCAGATCATGTCCTACTATATGCTGGAATTTTAGTTCAGTAAAAATCCCACGGTTTTCGAGATAAAAATCCATTCGAGATAAGAATCCATGTTCAGGCGAAATATTTTCTTCGATAGGAATCATTTCAGGAGGTCAGGGAATGACAAATTATGATAAACAATCATACAAGTAGTACTCTCAATTGAGAATTTTTAAATTTATAAAATATTATATTCATTTAGTAGACATACCATTCAATATGGTAAATATCACTATTTTTTGATAGTGTAAGGAAATATCCATTTTATGAAAACCTACTACATTATATAGCATTGAACAATCAACGTATGCTTGTAAGATTGTTGGTTGCTGTTAACATATGAGCATAGTTAACTCAACTGGTAAAATATCATAAGCAGTACTCTATTTTGGCAGTAATCATGACTATAAAATATTGTTGTTCCCTCAGGGTAATATAAAATATGGTTAAAATATTGTTGAAGTTACCATACATTTCTCTCAGTGTATCGACAGTTACAGGATTGTCCATTCATAACAAGACACCCTGTATATACGGGCATATGTATATAATTTTCCCGGGCTTCAGTTGAAGAGTGGAGATAGTACGTATACGAAATCCCGGTGGGAAAACCTCGCAAAACCGAGTTAACAAGTTCGAGTTTAACAATGCAGTACCGATGGGTGCAACGGCGGATCCGACGATCCTCTCACTCGGCCCCCGTGCCTCTTCCTCGAGCTTTTTGTCGCTCCAACCGCAATACATAGGATCTTGGTGGTACATAGGTGTTGGTGGTGGAGATTTGAGGATCGGGGATGGGAAGAATGGAAGGGACGTGTGTGCGGTCCTTCATACGAGAATTGAAGTATTTGTACGATTCGCAAGTTCGAATGGGAGGAACGAGAGCTGGCTCCGCGTTCTGCCTCTTGTTCGTGGCAGGGCTTCCCCGCATCCGAGAATTTCTCGGCGTGACAACTGCCACGTACACAACGTATATACTTTTCCACCTACTGCGAGTGTTGATAGAAAAATAGTCGGTCGATTATACCGCCACTGTGGTTCGAATTTTGTCTCATTCTTTTTATTTCCATTTCCGGAGGGAATTATAACTCTAACGATTCTTATAGGAAATATAGAAAAGAAAACTCGAGGACCGAAAATTTGTTAGAAAACTTCTGCGGAATACAAACATGAAAAAAAAAGTTAATGGGAAAATGTATTGTTTTAGAAAAAAACATGTATGAATCAAATTTTTTTAACGTAGTTATAAATAAATTACAACAATTATATATATATATATATATATATATATATATATATATATATATATATATATATATATATATATATATATATATATATATGTTAAAATAATTTTATTAAGAATGAATTTCCCAAAAAACGTCTGTTTACTGAATGATTTTCTTTTAAATATGCGTTGATATGCGAAATGCGATACTTCGAGTGCTGGCAATAAGTGACGCTCTCTTGAATATCGGTGAACACTTGTGAACATCGTTGTCAGAATAAAAATAATTGAAAAAAAAAATTAGGTGAAAACGAAATAAATGGAGAAAAAGTGTTATTTTAGAAAAATAATCAGTTTTGTAAATACATTTTTTTAGTACTTTTTAAAATCAATTTGAATAACTAATTTTGAATATTTGCTGAAGGTTTTTTTCATAAAAAAATTAATTTGTTAATAAATTTAAAGTGAAATTTTCCAAAAATGTCCTGTTTATTGAATGAAAATAATTTCAAGTATGTGGGAATATGCGAAATGCGATACTTCGAGTGTTGCTACCAATTGTTTATCGCTATACCACTAAAAATCATCAGAAATTATTGACGGTCTTTTTAATATCCGTGAACACTTGTTAATATCGTCGTCGGAATAAAAATAATTGTCAGAATTATTTAAAAAATTATGTGAAAACGAAATGAAGGAAAAAAATGTTATTTTATAAAAATAATGATTTTCATGAATAATATTATTGAAAAGTACTTTAAAATCAATTTAAACAACAATTTGTGTATATTTCATAAAATAATTTTATAAAAAAATTTTTTTAAAGAAATGTTAAGTTAAATTTTCCAAAAATGTTCTGTTTATTGAATGAAAATAATGTTAAATATGCGATACTTTGAGTGCTGCGAATAATGGTTTATCGCTATGCCGCAAAAATCATTAGCAATAATTTACGTTCTTTTGAAAATCGGTGAACACTTGTTGACGTCGTTGTTATAATGAAAAAAATTGTCAAAATTATTTTCAAAAATTTTGCAATCGGACAAAGAGTCCAAAAAACCGCAGAGCCGAGGAATTTCTATAATTGCCAGAGTGATTAATTATTCCGTCAATTATGCGGTATCTGTTCGTATACGCGTATCTGGGTCACGTTAGTGCGGGCCGCAATCATCTCCTGAGTAATTAGAACAAAGCATTCGGTAATTTATTCGCGCCTGTGTGACGTGAGAGAACTTTTCGTCGGGGAAAACGCGGAGCAAGGGTGATAATTGCGAGAGGGTCGGAAAATTCCAGAAACTGTCAGAAGTCACTTGAGGAAACTCCCGCGCGAACGTATATACCTCACCGCGAGGATGAGAGCAGATGAAACGCGATAAATAATGTTAGTTCATTTGCGAAAATGACTCGCATATTTGGCTAAAAACTCTCGAGTGCCTTAGACGTTGCTCCCTCGTCGTTTGTGTACCTATCACGGACTCCGTCGTCCCCGCTTTGGTGGGGCTGGACAAATTTTTCGTTCCAGCGGCTGTAACGACGTGTTCCGAGAGTAACGGAGACTTAAGAATAAAGAAAAAAGAATTTTGCCTACAGGGGAAGTTGTTTCCCGATTACGTTAATTCCCGTTATCACGTTGTTGAAAAAAAAACTTTTCAACACAGTTTAAAAAGTAATCGATTTTTTATTGAGCAGCAATAGTGTGGAGATAACTGATACTTATCGATCATTGAAACATATATTTTTTCGAATTAAACGAGAAACTATGTAATTAAAAATATAAAACACAGTTTTTATATAAAAAATGTTGGATTAAAAAAAATTTTAATAATAAAACAGCTTTCAAAAATTACATTCAACATGTTTTTATATACATTTAAAAAAAATTATATTTTAATATATTAAAAAACTCTTTATTATAGTTTGAATAAAAAACAGTTTTTAATAATTTTGTGTGTTTTTAAAAATATTTTATATGCATTTTTATACATAAATTTATATGAATTTCATATCAAAATGCTGGTTTTACATTTTTTGTCGAAACCAATTCTTCTACAATAATTTTCTTTAAAAGTACTCCCCCATTTACGAATTTTTCTAGCTTTTCAAGCCATAGGCTTCCAAAAATAGAGGGCTGAGCCGTGACGAATAGAAAACTGTTTTTTTTTGTCAATAATTTTTGTCGAGGGTACTTGCCTTTTTCAGAAATTTCTTTCGATTTTTAAGCCAAACAGTAATCTAATATAATAGAATGATTTAACACATTGTAGAATATATATTTAAATAATAACAAAACAGTTTAAATCGACGATATATTCATAATGGAAAAGCTTTGAACATGTATGTTTCAAAAGTTTTTTCTATTTTTTTAAAAATATGTTTATATATATATAAAAACTGTTACAAATATTTCTTTTAAAAAACCGTTAAGCATTCAAGAAAATATTTTATATTCATTTTATTATAAATTTTAAACCATTTTTATACTTTAATTCACATAAATGTTGTATAAAAAACTGGTTTTACATATTTTTGGAAATAAATTATTCTTCAATAGTTTTCCTCGAAGGTACTCGCCGTTTTCTGAATTCATTTTTGATTTCTAAGCGGAAGAGTAACAAAATTAGAGTGGAGATCTGGGACAGTCACGACGAAATAACAAAGTTCCCAAGCCTAGATTCATTCACAGACTTATCCGACCTACCTAAGATGAAACAGAGTACCTGCAAGAATAAAACAATATCATGAACCATCAGAAAGTTGGAAATACAGAACGAAACACCGCACAGCATTTTTAGGCCGGAGCCTGATTTAAAAAGTCTGAAGAAGCGTTATTTTTAAGAATTTTTTCAAAAGGGAAAAAGACAAGTGAGCCCAGTAAACAAAGAGGTATACTTTCATGTATATTTGAAATGTATAAAAAAAATGTTCTAACATGAAACAATAAATGTCTGCAAATTTATCAACTTATTCCATGTGCGTCTTGCCACTGCGTTGGCGGGCGTGATAGGAAAAATAAACTAAACGACCTATTGAATCAAACCATAGTTTATTTTCTTCAGTATGAACGTTTATTTTAAGTAAACTAAAAAAGTCGCTGAAAAAGTCTTTTATAATAATTTTTATAGCACGTTAAAGTGTTTTTGTAACACATTTTTTTTTCAAACCTGAGAAAAGATATAAATACACGATTTTTTAAGCTTTTTCTTAGTTCACCCAGAAGAAAAGTATATGACAATTTAAAATCTTATTGGTTTTTCTTTAGTCAAGAATTACGAGCTGCATCTCTTCCGCCGATCGAGGACTGCATGACAAGACGCACATGGAATAGGCTGATAAATCTGCAGTCATTTGTTGTTTCATGTTGAAATTTTTTGTTTACACATTTCAAATATACACGAAAAGATACCTTAATGTTTACTGGGCTCACTCGTTTTTTCTGCCTTTTTGGACCTTCTAATTCAGGCTCCGGCCTTAAGGGGTCTTCTCACTTTAGACGCTGAAAAGGCTATTTTCATGCATTTTTTGATAGGTTTATATTATAGATACTGATATGAAAGTTGTCACACTTAATAAATACACTTTCGAAATACATTAAAATTTTTTTTTTATTTAAGTCACTTTTTATAGACGAAAATGGTAGTTAAAAAAAGTTCTAAAAAATTGTAGGTCTGCGCTGTTGATGAAATCTCGGAAATGGATCATTCGAAACAAAAAAATCAAACGGTTTCAGATTCAGTATGTTAATGGCTATAGCGCACATCATACGATTTTTGATATATGAAAAAATAACATCATGGCGGACATTTTTCGAAAAAACAAAAAAAAACGTGTTTTTCACCGTTTTTGGCAACAAAATTTAGTGAATGTCAAAATTCAAAAAATTCCTGTGCTTAAAATTTCATAAGGATCGGTTCAGTAGTTTCGAAGATTTTATCAACGAGCCGTCGAAAAACGTTGTTTCGCGAAAAACGCGTTTAAAGTTTGTTTGGGTTACATAAAAACATAAAAATGTTTTAAAATTGTTTTCGAAAGTGTGTTTTTAAAATGTAACAACTTTTATATGAATATCTATAATATAAACATATAAAAAAATGCATAAAAATAGCCTTTTTAGCTTCTAAAGTGAGAAAATCCCTTGAGTACTGTTGTCCTCACTTCCATAATACTTCCTCACTAATGTCATTGTACTTCCGCTTCTAATGCTGCTCAACGCATTTGGCCAACTCTCGCGGTGCTCGGGTGTACGTTTTTTTTCTGTCACCGAGAGGAAAATCCTCCCGGATACTTTTCTCGTGTGAGGAAAGCGGTTCTTCGGGTCGTTGGGTTTACCCGTTGGCGGGGGATGGGAAAAGGGCCAAGGGAAGGACGCAAGGGTGGGTAAGAAACGCCGAGCGCCCCGAGCGTGTCTATATGCACCAAAAGGAAATGGAGTTAACAAGATCGCGTTAACAATGCAGCGACGATGAGGGGGCCAGCGCGTTACTTCCGCTCGCCTTCGTCTACCTCTGCATTTCCCTTTAAAGTCTCGTTGTGGACATGTATCTTTGCTCGAGTTTTTCCGACACTGATGACGACGGGGTGACGGTGCCGGCTAGACGTTTTGTCATTCTACGACGTTGAACGCACCGAGCCGGCCTAAAATTCCAAAAGTTTCGAGCCGTCCTTTCGCGATGCTCCTAATGCACTCGCGAAGCTTTTTTTTCTCAGCCCCTCTCCGCCGGCCCAAACCTTCGCATTTATTTACTATCTCACTTGCGCTTTTTCATACCTGGAGGGATTTGGCGCTGGAAAAAAAAAAGAAAACTCGAGCAGAGTTTTCGCGAAACGAGGCATTTATTTTTCCACGCGGCTTCGTTTTCACTTTTCACACGCCATGCCGCGTAGAAATTTCTTAGGGTTAGCCTGATCAGGATCAGGATATCCCGACCCAGTCCCGATTGGGCCCAAAGCATTTAGGCCCGGAATCAGGCAATACTAAAATGGCCCTTCTAAGGCCGTCCCTGGTAAGATCCTAGTAAGGCTTTCCCCGATAGGTATCTACCAAGGCTTATCTTGATAAGCCCTACTAAGGCTTTCCATGAAAGGGCCTTACTAAGGCCCTTACATGGGCCTTATCAGGACTTACTAAGGCCTGATAAGGCCCTACCGAGGCTTCGCCTGATAAGGCACTGTGCAGGCTTTCCCAGATGAGGCCCTACTAAGGCCTTCCTTGATGAGGCCATAAATAGGCTTGCCCTATAACTGCCTCAGCAGCCGGTAGATGCACATAACCTCTCATTTTCCACATGGAAACTTCGATTCTCGGTTATGGACTGTCACGACAAAAAACTTTATGCAACTCGGATGCGTGTTAGAAGATTTCGGCAGCTTTGTAAGGCGGAGAGAGGAATTATCTTTAAGGTTATGTTATGTTTGAATGTTAATGTTATGTTTGAGGTTATGATTGAAAAATCTATAGCATGTTTTGCGGTAAAACTTTCTAAATGTCACAATGATGTGAACTAATTGACATACTTTATGTGATACAACAAATAATTATAGGAATTCATTTGGTTTCTTATGCCATATCTGAGACCAAGGTGTTACAAGCACTCGGTAGCATAGGGGCAGCGTGCGTAGCTATAGGTAGGTAGGTACTAGGTTCGATTCCATATAGGCAAAACATTTTCTTCAAAAAGAATCATTTCAGAAGCCCAGAGAACGGAGAAATGTGATAGAAAATCATTGTAGTAGAAGTCTAAATTAAGTGTTTCGTTTCATTTTGGATTTTAAAAATATTTCATGCATATAGTATACTTGGATTTACAGTGTATATTGTAAGCAAATTAAGATTTATAGAATCAATTCTTTATTTACTCAATTTGAATATATTTAATATTCAAAAAGAATAGCTGAAACAAATAAGATCGTAGTAGGCCGTGAGATAAGGAAAAAACCTATTTGATATAAAAAGATTCTATTTAAATAAAATAAAAAAATTTGCAGTGCACTGCAAAGAATTCCTTTAAGGCTATCCGATAAGGCCACATCAAGCAACGAGTGCAGGCCCATATTTGACACAACTTATCATTTTCCAGCAGGGCGCTTTCTGGCTGCCTGATAAGCGCCTCACCAGGACGGTCAGGCAACCTGAACGTGCCTTGAATCGAGCCCTACCAACATTTCTATGCGGGACACTCACCTGATGCATCGCTGAATCGGATTCGCACGAGGGCATAGGGAAACTGCGGTAAACCAACGTCGGTATAGGTCGGACTTTGTTACCATTGAATTGTTCCTATCGGAGACCCGGCGAAATTGATTCAGCCACCCGGTCACCCATCCGAATATTGGCTCGAGCCTCAGCTGCTCGACAGCAGGTCTTTTCGGCACTCTAGATCGCAAGAAAATGGACAAATCGCACCCGAGGCGCCTCAAGAAGGCGACCATTGGAAAGAGGGGTGACGATAAAAACCCGATAATGGCGACGATACAGAAGGGAACGCAAGGCGAATTTCCGCCGTTGCACGATGGCTGCGTGAAGGAAGAGAGAAAGAGGAACAGAGAAAGGACTCGTGGGAGACATGTACCAGTTAAAGATGGAAGTCAAACGAGAGGAATGCGTTAAGGGGGGGATACCTTTAGGCGAGGAATTTTTTTTCTAATTTTCATGATTTTTTTTAAGGAAAGATTTCGTCACCATTTTCGAGATTAAGGGTGCTTTATTACTACTTTTGGCTGTCACACGATTTTTAAAATTTTTTAAGAATGCCGGAGGTATGGCACGGCCTTTTAAGCTGCATTTTCAAAACTGGCGTGACGTGTCGATAAATAACTAATCGATCGATTCTGATGAAATTTGGTAAAAATCTTTCTAACCTTATTGTCTAAAACGTTAACCTAAATGTTTATAAACATTTTTTATTTCAATTGCAAAATGTAGCCTTTTTCGGGAAATTCAATCTTTTGTTTCAAGGCCTACCATTGAATCGATTTTCAACATTTCTCACTTTTTCTTGGTTCATATTCTGCGTATGAGTGTTAATGAAAGCCAAATCTCCGTTGGTATTTTTTTAGATTAATCCCGCCGACGCTACATGTCACGCCGTCTGACAACATCCGCCCCGACTCGTGTAGAAGACCGTGCCTAAAAAAATACCATGTAACAGCCAAAAGTAGTAATAAAACATGCTCCAAATGTGAAAAATGGTGAAGTAATCTTTCCTTAAAAAAAAATCATGAAAATCAGCAAGTTTTCCTCGCTTGAAGGTATCTTCCCCCTTAAGTATAAAAGGGACGGTCGAAAGCACAAAAGAGAACGGGACCGCGTTGCGGAGAACGGGAGGCGTCACTGCACAGGCCTGGAGAGATTTCCTTCAACGCGGAGCCGTCGCGGTCGAAGACGAAAGAGTTGGGCAGGAAGAGACAGCCCAAGACGAAACACGAGCTGAATCTTTTGTTGCAGAGCAACGCCGCCACTGAAATATCCTAGAGGGATGGCTCGTTCATCTGCACGCCATACATGAGGCTTTCCGCGTCGAAAGTCTTTCGATCGTTTTTTAAAAACGTACTACGCCACCTGGAGCGATACTCTAAATCGACTGACTGACAATAAGAGAGAAATTCTCGATCAGTTTCCACATTTTCTTTCTCTAGCCCTATTTTGTCCAAGCAATACCGTAAAACTTTGACTACTTTGAATACCGTAAAACTTTGACTACTTGAATGTCAAAGTAAAGGGGTTACTTTGACATTCAGGGTAACTTTGACAGTTTTTGAGGCTACTTTGACAGAGCGCCAATATACTTTTTAAATGTGTGCTCAGCGAGCCCGCTTGGCCTTCTGCGGCGGGTGGCGAGTGCGGGGAATAAACTTGAACAATAATTTGGTATTCAAGTTTTTATAATGTTGCTAAAGTTGATTGTAATGTTGCTCAAGTTGGTTTTGATCTCAATGACAATTATAAGACTCATTAAGTGCCTATAATAGCACCCCAGGTACTTGATATTTTTATGTAAAATGTTTCCTTAAGGGAGGGCCCATTTTCGACCTTTTTCTTTGGGTTTCTTTCTAAGAAAGAAATAAAATAAATGTTCAAATGAGCTTTCAGGTTTTATAAGGTATATATTGGAGCATGTGAAAAAAATGATTTGTCAACAGTATACAAAATAGCGGCGCACGAGCCACTATAGCACTATTGTTTTTCAGTCAATCCTCACCGCGGTACGCAGTAGAACTGTCGTAAATTTAGTCCCGGAACTAAGAGTGAAATATTTTCGTTAATTATATTATTTTTGGCAGTCAAGTACTGGGGGAATTAACAAATCATTTAAAAAAATAGAGCCGAGTTTGAAAAAAAGTTCGTTTTTTCGACCATAATTTTCATCTCAAAAGTGATATATTTTTTACAATTTTCGATTCATCGAAAAAAGCGCTCGTACTTGACTGTTAAAGCAGTCTACGAAGCTACAGTTAAAATTTCAAGTCGATTGGACGCAAATTGTTCGAGTTCTCGAACGCCTTAATAGCGATGAAAATGTGGTTATAAAAAGTCTTTGTTTTTCATTAATTTTATGTATACGCATAAAAGATTACTTTTTTTGGCATCAAAATGATTTCAAAGCAACCCTTAATCTTTGACATAAATGGCATTTCAATGCCCTGTCAAAGAAGCCCCACACTCGGGGCTAGTTTGACACTTTAAAAAATGCATATATCAAACTGTCAGAGGGTAGTGGAGCGTGACTTCCTTACACATTTGATAGCCAAAGGACACACTGTACTATTGGAACAAGAATAGTTGGTATCTATGAAGTTAAAAAAAAGTTACCTATAAAAAAATTCCAAAATCTGTTCAAAGGAGCCCCGTTTTACGGTACTCAAGCTCCTACGAAAATTTAGAAAATGTTACCTACTTTTCAAAAATGCAATGACATCCAAATAACGAGAACTTTTGGAAAAGTCGCCAAATTTTCGCGAAATCTTGTGACGATAGAAGTTTACAGTCCATTAGATTGATACTTTTTTTGTAGTCCTAAGCCAGGATCATAACATTTTTGGGAAAATAATAACAGGGGTCATAGATCGGTCCACTTACATTGAAAAATGATACGTCGATATGTGTGTGATGATATGCAAGGCTACTGGTTGTTGGTCACAATCCCGTGATCGGGCTGTGGGACATGTTTTTCGCTATGAAATATCTCAGTAATGCTTTATGCAAAAGTGAACCATTTTCAAGAAATTGTTATTTTTTAAGCGAGGGTTAGGCAACGTTAAAAATAAATTAAAACAAAAAACCTTTGCATAGGTGCAAACTTTTTTATTATTTTCTGTTTGAGGACACAGTAGAAAAGAGCCATCAACAATAAAATAAAAATGATTATTAGATTCGCAGAATTTTTTACCCTTAAGGGGTGAGATGCAGTCAGAGGCGTGAAAAAACGAGCATTTTCAGTATTTTTTTTATAGTAATTAAGTTTGTTTTACAAAGGTGGTTACACAGACTTTTTATGTTACATTTCAACTTGGCTGGTACAAATTTTCAAAGAAGAATATTGATTATTTATAAAAATATCGCCATCTCTGTCGGACCCCCTTCGGCATGTGGTGCTTTACGGTGACCATCATAAAATTTTACTGGATCATCTGAAATATAAAAAAAAAACAAAAAAAATCATTAGTTTAATTATAAATCTAGTTATTAAACGAAGCTTTTTTTCAAAAATTAACAAAATGGTGGCTTCCGACAGATAACTTTCGATTATCTACAAAAAAATCGCTCGTTTATTGTTAAAAAAAAAAAAAAATTTTCAACAAAAATGGAAATCCGTCGATAAAGGACTAGTTTATAATGCTATCAATAAGCACACCAAATTGCGTCAAAATCCATCGAGTGGTTTTTCAATGATAGTGGTCCTCGACTTGAAAAACATAGTTTCGAGAAAAACGTGTAAACGAGTTTAAAGTTTTTCGATGTGGATACAGTGTTATATGTTCGTAAAATGTTAAGCTCGATGGATGAAGCTAAACTTTTTTATGTATTTTGATCCGCTGAGTCCGAATTTCACAATTTTTTGCCGAAAAGTCCAGCATTCAATTGTTTATAGCCAATTGTTAATTTTTCAAAAAATCAATGTTTTTCGGGTTGAATTATATTTTTTAAATATTTTGGGCAATTTTAAAACGAAAGTGTACCTTATAAAATTTTGCTAAAGTTCATAGTTTTTGAGTAATACATTTTTGAAAATTTCTGATACAGTTTTTCAATTTTACACCTGATTTATGTATAGAAATACTAATTAAAAAATTACTTACATCGAATCATCAATTCCTGGCCCATACAATAGGGCTTCTGCCGATGTGGAAGCATCCAAAAGATCAATTTGTTGTTGTCTTCGAAGCATTCTGCCTTCCCGGGTATTATCGTTTGCGCGTTTGTCAGCCGCTACCTGCCATGGGGACCCGACGCCCCTTCACTAATTGTAAGATATCCCGGAAACTATTCAACGGATTGACTTGAAATTTTGAGGGAATATTTTCGAAACATCATACTTCAAGAAAATGTAAAGAAAAATCGCTTTTTTGAAAATTCTGACTGCATCTTACCCCTTAATTCAAAAATGTTTGCAGATCATTCTTATTTTATTATTGACAATTCTTCCTTACCGTGTTCTCGAACTACAAATAATAAAAAAGTTTGATTCCATTAAACTGTTTTTTTTTTTTAATGAATGTTTAAAATTGCCTACCCCTCACTAAAAACGAAAATCTCGAAAGTAGTGCACTTTTGCATAAACCATTACTGGGTCATTTGATAGCGGAAAACATGTCCTACAACCCTTTCACGGGATCGTTACCAATAACCAGTAGCCCTGTATATGTACGAGCCACTAAATTTCCGAAAAGTCATTGAAGTTGATACAGAACGATCTCCAAAATCAAATGTCTTCAAAATCAGGTCTTCCCTCGGCAAGGTGATTGCGAAGATTTATGTATAAATAAAAGGGCGAAGGGGTGTACTCTTGCTCGGGTACAAACAACCAAGAGCAATATCTTAAAACGCAAAGACTGGCCCGTGTCCAAAGTTCGAATGGGACGCTTGAAAATTCTCGTTTCGCCGCTCGCTTTTCACAATCGTTCCTTTTTTCCACCATCTTTTCCCTTGCATTTATTCCCTCCATTGTATACATGTATTCAACGTCTGGCTTCTTACTCCGTTGATTTTTTTTCGCCCATTCTAGCAGCCCCTAGAGCACGACTTGCACAGATCACGGTGTGTTATGAGCGCCACATGGATCATACGCGTGTATATATGCGCGCAGATCAATCCGAATGAAAGCTGCAGCATTTTTAATCAATTAGCCTAGGAACTGATAAGGGAAAACATTGAGGACGTATCCGGAAGCCGTTTAGGAGTATCCGGTGGACGCGGTTCTCCTTAGGTCATCTTCGTAGTCTCGCTTGACGAAAATCGATGCACCCTTAAGGTACAACGCCGTTTCTCGTCCCGTACAAGGGAAGCTCTTCGGTAATGGCAATTGCAGCACGGACTTGCCTCTCGAGCTGTAGATCCGGCGCGAGAGCTCGTGTGTCCATGTGCAATAAAGACTTAATTGCTTGCGATAAAATTCGAGGACAAAAAGCGGATGGGGAGGCCTTCTGTGCTCGGCAAACCGTCTTTAGTTACCTTCTGTCAGTCTCGACTGTCTTCCTCTCTCACTCTTTATCTTTATGGCCGTCTCTCGGTTACGTACCGTTTGTCTTCCGTCTCTTGCTTTAGCTGGAGAAACGTCGGGAATGGTGGAACCTTCACCTCTCTCGCTGAAACCTTACCCCCTCATCATCGTAACGACAGACGTTCCTTTTAATGAGTTTTCATTCGGCGCCATATACCGCCGTTTACCACCGGTTTCCATCAACGTTATAAGAAGAGCACGGAGAAAGCCAGTGTCACTTTATATCTCTTGCTGTTCCTGCGTTCTTTGAATGTTTTTACGAAAAGTTCAAGTTTCCTCGGAAACACCCGTGCTGCTCGTAGCTTCAAAGTAAATCCTTTTCCCAGCGTAATACTTGGGATATTTTTCCTACTTGAGTCGTTTGTCTGGGATGATGTTTGTTTCGCTCAAATTTGGCGTTACATCCGCTTGTACGCGAAATTCAGCGTTAATTTGGGAAGACACCAAGCCACGAAGGCAGTACTGATGAGGTCTCAACTTGCCTGACATATGCAATGAGGCAGACTTTGGTATCAGGTCGAGGTATGAAGACTTCTTTTGCTCTTGGTGTTCCGGTCGAAGTATGAAGACTTCTTTCAGCTCTAGTGTACTTCCCCTGTAGAAATTCGAGTCGGGAAAAAGTACTGCCCCTGATCTGCCGTCCCTAGGTAGTATTAGGCTCTGGTCCGGCCTTCCACCCTGGAATAGGTTCGCAATGTAACGGGTCAAAGTCTAGGTCCCGATCCGCTGTTCCCTTTCTGGGGAACTGATCAGGGACGGGCCGGACAACAAACGGTAAATGACCGGAAAAGTTGTAGGGAATAGATCGGGAAATAACCAGGAACAAACGAGGAAATTAAAAACGACGTTCAGCGTTTTTGGAATCCTTGAGGAGGTAAAACCGGGATTGTATTCAATTTAGTATTTCGCCAACATTTTGTTAATTGGTTATGTACTTGCTGAGGTAGTAAATGAGTGTATACATACGCGTGCTTGCATTTCCTGGTAGCCAAAGAGACAGAAAAACGTACACAGATCGCTATCCGAGCGAAAAAGGCCTAGAGTGCAAAGGGTTACTTCACAAGTATCGCAAAATCATAAGCGTAAGTGCATGCTGTAAGCATAGCACTTCTGTACGTGGTACAACGCACAGGACGAACTTTTATCCTTGTACGATGGTACCTTGCTTACGCGAAGTTCTTCGCTTGTAGCTACCTGGCGGATTGTTGGCGGATTATACGTGTAATGTCTTCCCGGCCAGAACATTGATATTTCCAAACACGGCGACAAGGCGTTCAAAAACCACGAATGACCTGCTTCACTTGTTTGCCTCATAAAATAATTTGGATATTCTTTATGCTCATGTCATAGTAATCCCGTTATTTATGATAAGCATTGTTGTGCTCGTCGATTATCATTGATAAAATGAATGATTTTAATGATGAATAGAATTACAACATATGTACTAATTTGATCCCAATTAATTATACATATCTTTGATGAGATGAAAAGCTAAGTAGCTTTTTTTAGTTCTTAAAGACAAGCTCCACTTTTCAGAACGTGTCAATGTTCTGGCCGGGTAGACATCACGTGAAGATGTACTTGCTCGCAATGTATCCCGGCCAGAAGATTGTAATTTTCAAACATAGAGAGTAAGCCGTAAAAAAACGATTTTGCGATTTTCCCGGTTTGTTTCATGGGAGGGCCCAGCCAGGTAAATCAGATAAGGCAAGTCTGGTAAGGGCCGGACACAAAGTAGGGAATGCCCGGTCACATTTCTGCACGGGGTCAGGGCATTGTATGAGGTTCGGCTCTGGTGTTCTTTCCGTAATTCGACTTTTCGTTGATATTTGCAAACGTTTTCTCAAATTCTGTCTGCCTTGATCCCGGGCTGGTCAATTGTTCGAAGCATGTTAGAATTGGCGAGGAATGGGATCAGGTCCAGCAGAAGTCAATGAGACTCAACTATTCAAGACGAAGATTTAGCGGGTTGACGTTGGGCCGGGATGAGAACACTGGCATTCTTTATATGTTGAATTGGAGATGAACGAACTGGGCTCCAAAAGAACTGGATGGGAGCTATGAAAGCGTACGATTACACGTAAAAGGATCGGATTCGCATTCCGTTGGAGAGTCGTGGATTCTCTATAGCTTGTCATTGATGGCTGTTCGTTGCAGCCTGTCTGAAACACTTTTTCGATAGGGTTACTTTACCCTCCGTGCCACTGGGGGTTCAATTGACTCCATCTTCAAATTTCCAATTGAATAACGTTTTTGGCATCAAATAGGGCTTGCCGCCCCTGCACCGATAGTTTGAAGATCCCGCTGTACGTAGAGACGAACAGTTTTCGATTGCATTTTCAGTTTATCGATGACAGCCGTTCGGAAAATGTTTTTCACCAGCTGGCCCGTTTCGGACCTCAGAATAAATATCCTTAATGCAACGTCCAAAATGGGACTATTCTTTATCCAAAAGTACCATATGTCGCGAATGTCGCACATCAATTTTACCAAAATATTGACCAATGAGATAATTATGATTTTAAGGGGGAGACCTCTTCGAGCAGCCGAAAATGGGCAAATTTTCAAGATTTTTTGGTGTTGAAACTATTTATTCTACATAATCAAAATGTTATGCACATATCACATTACATCTTCTAATTTTCGAGAAAAAAACATTTTTAGATGTTTTTTTTTAATATCTAAAAATGGCGCCTCTAATACACTTGGTTTCGAAATGGTAGCCGCCCGAGTTGTTCCACGACATACAACCTAGCGTCTGGTCTGGTGTATTTATTTGAAACATTAGAGCCAAGAAGATTCCGATTTCTGAGATCCGCACGCTGTATGTGAACCAAAAAAATTCGAAGAAAAGTGAAAATTCGAACAATTGTACGTTTTTGAAAATATGTTCTATTTTTCATGAAATTTCTACTATAGTATTTGTTAATGAAAAAGTAGTTTCTGAAAATAATTTTCGGACAACTTTTGGATTACATGGACGATAATTATGTCATCTAAAAGTCTCTGAAATTACAACATGATTGATTGGATAGTTTTATTCAGTTATCATGTACGAGGTTCACCAAAAAGTTGTTTTTAAGGTTAGTTTTAGAAAGGCGTTAGGAGTTTCAAGATCTAAGATTAATCATTTCAAGATTAATCTATGATTCCGCGGCCATGAAGTGGTTCCTCAGCTTCGCCGTTCATTTTCGATCATCAACGAATCTCCCCCTTAAGTGAAAACGTTATTTTTTTCAGAATGTTCATGTTCAAGATTTTATAGGAATTTTTTTTATTCGATTTCTCACGTTAATGCAGATTTTCCATATTCTAGAATGTACAATTAATGATCCATATTTTGTTGGTTCCGATGAAACCGATAGGGTTCGTACGACAGCCGTTTGAAAACGCCTAGGGTCATTTTGACCCCGTGCGACCAGCGCGGAGCTTTTGGGATGTGTAAGGGAGTTAATAAATACCTCTCCCCAATTTGCCATTGTCTGCTCATGAAGTTTGCCGTGCCGGGCGTTTTAGTAGTCTGCCCGACCTTATAATCGTCGCTTGAGTATCCTGGAACGTCAACACTTTGCTTTCCACAGCCTCTCTCTTGATCCCTCATCATCCATGGTCATCACCGAAGGGCATGTATAAGGGTATCATACTCCTTCTCCCATTTGGGCGTCTTCTAGCAGTTAATCTTCTCGTCGCGATCGTTATATTCGAACATCGTCACTTCGTCGGCTTCTCCCTGCGGTATATTCGACCAGCTACATGTCTCGAACGTGGGCTTACACACCTCGAGAGCTTTCATCGTATCACCCGCTCTCTCTCTCTCTTTCTCTCTCTCTCTCCGTTTCTCACGGAGCGGATGCGCGCGCGGTGGTACTTCATTTGCCTTGTGTCCCTCTCTGCCTAACTAGCTCCCACCAACCAAAACTTGAGGCTCCTCCGACGCGGTGCATACTCCGTCAGTGTAATGAGATCTCTCTTAAAGCACGCAAAAGCACATATATTCGCAGGCTGAGGAATACAGAGACTTGTACTTTTCTTTACAGTGCAA
>OY723386.1:41193423-41265923 GCA_963210295.1 Ophion ellenae | reverse complement strand
ACAAATGGAATCGTTTAGTTGGTAGCAGGAAAGGTAACGTTCCTTCTTCCGTTCAATATCGCCTTTGAGTACCCCCGTAATTAAAGCCACTGTCGCCCGAACGTAAAATGTAACGGATCGAATGAAAGGGGCCGCATTGGAAAGTGGAATGAACAAAGAGATTACGGAACTGTGATTCATAATTAATTACGGGCACAAGGAGATTACAGCTATCCGGATTAACGGAGTGGAGCTTTGGCTCGCCAGGTTTTTTGTTCTGTCTTCTCTTCTCTCAGAGCCCACTGAATTTGATCAAATATTTATGTGCTTGCAATAATGCCGTGTAATATTCATCGGGATGTCGAGACACGTCGTTCATCGAGCACGAGATCGGAAACGTTGCAGTAGATGTCAGTGCACTGCTCCCGATTCTGATCGATATCAACTTTCGACCGGAAACGCACTAACGACGTTTCCAACCGGCTCCCTTTCGATATCAACGATCCAAAGGCAGGCCTTCGTTGCCTGCCTTCGTTATTGCGCAATGACAGCTGTCATTTATTCCTGAATACATTATCGAATGCTTCGGAAATCTAAAAGTCAGCTCTCGTCATTCACTTATTGAAATCTCCTGGAGAGTGGTAAATTGAGGTCCGGGCTGAGGACATCAAATAGTTTGCCATGTTATTTCCGAAGATTATAATGGATCTATGTAGCGTTCTCGAATGAGAGATCATTTTATATTATTGTTGGTAGATTATTAGTTTGGAGGAATCGATCTTTTTGCTTAGACCAAAAACTGATGCAGAAACTTCGATGTTGATGGAATTGAAGATTACTAACGTTATTAAATTAACAATTTATCAAGATCTACATAAAAAAGTCAAGATTTTTAATAAAAAATGGGGACACACCAGCATTTTGTACCCAAGTCATCTCTGTACTTGAACGGCCTCCGAGGTGGACTTCTTTTTTAATTTGGAATCCAGCCGGGAACAACTTACCGAAGTGTTTCTTAATGTGGATCGGAAACACTAAAGACTATAGAATAGTATTGAAGATTATGCAAAATATTTGTTCAAAAAATTATACCGCTAACATGTTTATCATTTTTTTTAAATGCAAACGCAAGTGTGTGAAATTTTTTCAAATTTGTGGAAAAGTACGAAAGATAATGTTTTCGAAAAAAATGCGCGGGTGAGTAACTTCTTCCAATTTCTATACAAGCAATGAAGATTTTTGCAATATATTGCAAAGGAATTTTGCAGCAATCTTATAAGTCAAAAAATGCGAGTGTGCATATTTTTTTCAAACTTCTAGAAAAGTACTATGTTCAAATGTTTGAACTTTTTTGCAAATCAAAGGTTGCGGGAAGCTAGATTGCACGCCGATTCGCAACTCCCGCGGCGACCTTGCTGTAACACTCTGCCACAGCTCCGCAATTTTGATGATGAATCAATTTAAATAAATTGTTTTGTACACTTAAATATACTATTAAAGTATACCTAAAGTTTCATGATTGTGGAATAATTATTTGTAAGTTTGAAAAATCCCTCAATATTGCTTATTTTTTTCCTGTTTAAATGTGTATCCCGCCTTAAATAAGCAAACCGGACGTCACTTTCTTTCCCCGTAAAATTCGACTACGTGCATGCGTGGTGATTTTCCCTCATTCCGGTCAATTAACTAGCCCGCGCGCAATTAGGTTTCAATCTAAAACTCGTTAAATATACGGGGCACGAATTAATCGGGCGACAAATAGGTGATTAATGATTTATACGGGGTTTTGGTATGTGGAGAACACACGGGACACGTGACCCCTCCGAGCAAATAAGTGATTGCTGAATCGGTCACCGTTGTATGTTTAACGACCCCGATTGCTTGCGAGCCGTAACTGTCTACAGCACCCGAGAATTCACGAACAACCGCAGAAGGGAAAAAAGCTTCGGAAAAAAATGCGAGCAGTCCGACCTGAAAAACAACCTTTGGAAAGAATAGCAACAAAAAAGTTAAGATCAAAGCTCACGTTGTAAAAGAAAAATCGCCAATGAGAGGAGTACAGAGGATCGTCAGCCGGAGGAACCGTGTAGCCGTTGCAACGGTAGGACAGGATGAATGTGGAGAAGGGTCGCATCGGTCAACCCCTGTGACAACCCTCGGACACTCTGGCGGCCGCGCTATCTTTGTGTGTACACGTACTTAGAACGAACCCAGAACTACAACCCTTATTTTTGCCGACCCTCCCTCGTGGTCGAGTGGGCTTTAATGAAGCTACCCACGACGCGCATTCGCCGCAAACTCGACAAAATAACGAGCCCCCGAGCCTTCTCTATTCCTCCCTGTAGCTCTCACCGCATCAGATGGAATAAAATTTAGTACTGTCCACCACCTTCGTACCCTCTCTCGCGCCCTGCTACCCCGCGATTCTCTTTGTTTTCCTCTGACGATTAACAGGTTAATGTTTTTTTATCACCACTTTTTTGCCCCCCTGTCGCATTCCTCTGAGCATTCACTGCCGCTCGGTTCGATACTTTTTCTTTGCTTCTCTCGTCTCAGGGTGTATACGGATTTCATTCGGTCGTCTTTAGCTCGACGCTCGGGAATACTTTTTTGTGAAGTATTCAATTATGGGTAGCGAATTACGTTTACAAGAAATTTCATAATATTAATTATAATTTCACTTATTTATAATTTTAACCATAATGAACATTTTAATTTTAAGTGTAATTTCAAATATAATTGTGATTTTCATTATAATTTAAATTATAATTTTAATTCTAATTCAAATTATAATTATAATTTGAGCCGTAATTTTAATTCAATATTTTAATGTTCCTTCGCAGCCTCTTAAGGGGAGATATACACCTAGGACCCGGAAAAAAGGTCATTTTTGTGAATTTATTCAAGGATAACTATTTGAAATTTTGGATTGAGGTTTTAATTATGTAAAAGTATATACATTCAAAAATATGTTTAATTTTCTTTATTTAAAAATGTCAAAAATATGGAAGGTTATTGTATGACCCTTGGAGCGTCGTAAAAAAATCTGCGTATACGGTACCCACTGGCGTTTCTTCAAAAATCATCTAAAAAAACCAAAAAGATTATTAAATTAGATACTATAATCTAGTACTTGTCATAGCCGATTTTGAAAATATCGATTTATGACAAAATGGGCCAAAAATTAGTTATTATTTTGCCTATAAAACAAAAAGTAAGTAACGGAAAAAAAATCCTGTCACAAGTACTAGATAATGGTGTATAGAATAACCACAAAAAAACCTCAAGGCAATCGATTCATTGGTTTTCGTGGTTTTAACAAAAACGTGGTTTTGAGAAAAACGCGTTTGAAAATTTGGGAACGAATAAATCATGAAATATGTCAACTTACATGGAATCATCGATACCAGGCCCATAGTGTAGGTCTTCTAGGGTCGACGGAATGATTATAGCTTCTAAATCCTCGACCTCGACCATCTAGGTGTACATCTGCCCTTAATGATTATGAACATTCATCATTATTATTGATTATGATTTATTTATTTACTTATGATTATCCATTATGGTTTTTTCATGCATCACTTATTATAATTTATTATTACTTACTTATTTATGCATTGAATAAGTCCAATTAATGAAATTACCGAACAATCGCCCAAACGTTCCAGTTACAATAATCCATGAATCAATTTATTTATTATTAACCCGCATTATTTATTACTTTCCTTCATTTTACATTATTTATTTCCTTATTATATGAAACAATATGATATAACATTATAGCGCGCGTCGCACGTGTGCACGTGCAATGTGTACTAAAAGCCAAACGATGACAAAAGAAGCACTAAAAAACTAACGTTACGTAGGAGGAAAAAGAATAATCGAGGAGCGCCACCCATAAGAGGGAAAAGCCTCATCTCGAAAGTAACTTTTCCCGCCACGAGTGATTGCCAATTTTTTACGAAACTTTTCCTTACGTGCATTCCGCATTAGAGATAAGAGGTCTCGCGAGGTACGCGTGTACAACTTTTCCCACGTCAGGGTCTCCAAGTTTCACCGTGCAACGGGAAAGAAGGAAAACCTTAAATTCCTGCGGGATGGATGATGATCGCGATCGTTGTGCGATCAACTCCTAAACTCAGCGTAGAATTCTACCGCAAGCCTGATCTGCGGGCTCATAAATTTTTAATCGTATCTTATGGTCTTTTCTGGTCGTTTGGACATACGATTGGGATCTTTTGCCTTGTGAAAAGAATATCCTCAAATTCCTCATGAGGAATCCTTTGAGGATGGCCTCAAAGAAAATCAACGAAAACATTCGAGCTTTTTTTTCTTCTAAAAAATAAACAAATAAACCTTATCAGTTTTTCTCACAAAAAACCCTCTGAAAGTTTGAACGTACTTTTTTGTCTGCAATTGAAAAATGTTTTAACCGGAAGTTCCTTTCTTTTCTGATTCCCGAGACGCTGTTCATGGGGCACGTTCCAGGCTCCATGGGTTGAGTAAATACTGTATGAAATTGTAATACGAGATGTACGTGTCGAAAGTACCGAGCGCGAATTCGTACGTATTATGTACATATATACGTAGAATGTGCGGTGCTCGACGAGCTAACGGGTCACGAGCACTCCTGATCGTCGCCGAAGTGAGTTCGGAGTGTTGGCGGTCGCCAGGAACGAGGGGGGTGAGGAAAGGACAAAACGTTACCAGAGGGTCAGAGATCACGTGGATTTTGGCTCGGACGTACCCCCTCTCTCTCATCGCTCTTTGCAGCGTTCTCTTATTTTGAGAGAAGGACGTTTCCATGGGACACAACTGGCGAATGGCATTGCAGAGGCGATATGGCCGCGGGCAGCGTCCGAATAACTTCTAGGACTCGGAAACCGACGGGCTGCGAGTGCGCCCTTGAGCTCGTGTACGTATGTGTACATGTATACTGTCATTGAGTACGACATTAAGAGGTGCGAGGGGACCTGTAAGGGAGGAAAAAAATCTGCTGATTTTCATGATCTTTTTTAAGGGGTTAGGCCACAGTAACGGGTATACAATCATGTGCGAATTTAACCATTTTTTTCGCACGAAAAAGTGTTTCACTCATAAAAATAATTGCACATCTATTTAGTATGAATATCAAGCTGTTAGAAAATTTAACTACTCGAAACTTCTCGAAACAGCTTTGTTCCAATTGGCGTGACAAATAACTTCAACAATTTTCACTCGATTTACTTCAAATTGAAAAGTTATGTTCCTAATTGCATTTCGCAGAGAAGTTCGTAAGGAATTTATGATTAATCGAAAACTTTTCATTTTATGAGCAGTTTATGAGCAATTATAACGAAATTTTTCACTGTAAATTCATTTCTTAAGTTCAAATACCTACAACTTTTGAATAAAACAATATTTTTTAAATTCCGTACGTGCTTCTCGAGGTATTCTAATGTGGATTGACGAGAATTTTTGTTTTTTGTTCTAGGTAAAAAATTGTGGTTGCTAAATGTCACGCCGCGAAGCGCCTAAAAAAAGATAACAAAAGAAAATATTAGTAGTCGGCCATTTTGTACATCGAAAAAAAATACATATATATTTTCTAACAGCTTGATATTCATACTAAATAGATGTGTAATTAATTTTATGAGTGAATCACTTTTTCATACGAAAACAATTGTTAAATTCGCACATAATTTTATACCCGTTACTGTGACCTAACCCCTTAAAGGAAAGATTTCTTCACCATTTTGGAGACTTGGGGTATATTTTGTTACTACTGTTGCTCCTGCATGATATTTTTTTTATTAATATTTAAAAATGGCGCAGGTATGGCACGGTTTTCTAAACTGCATTATCACAACTGGCGTGACGTATAGCTAAAAAACTAATCGACCGATTCTGATGAAATTTGGTATAAATCTTTCTAACCTCATTATTCAAAACATGGCCCCAAATGAGGAGTTTGCGGACAGAACCGGACTTGTCGGGAAATTACTTCTTTACAGGAGAGGTCTCGAACCAAAATAACCAAGTAGAGATGGGTTAGAATTTTTAAGCTTAAATATATGAAGGCTTTTTCAAAATGTAAACCTGGACCTGGCTTTAGTTTAATAAAAACACTAACTACCATGTGTTTATTTTTATTTTTATTTTGGACAAGTCCGGTTTTGAATGAGAATGGTGGACAACTCCGCTTTTGAATGAAAATCTTATGGACATAGCCGAATATGAAATAAAACAGATTCTTTGAATTGGATACAATTTTGTTTTTTATTATCAATTTAATAATCCTACACAAACTCTTCCATATCAGGCTCACAACAATTGCATTCAATGTCATCATCGTCATCACTGTGGTCATCTGTGACAAATTTTTTTATCGAGCCAGCCATGGACGAGTCTGTTTCTGCTTGAAAACGCATTTTTTTAACCAATTTTGAGGTATTTAGAGCCTGAATTGATGCAAAACATTTGGGGAGCTTCTAAAGGTGTACTTGAACAACACGAAAAAAACACTTGACGTTATGTGGACAGGTCGGGTTCTGTTAGCCAGCTCCTCAAATGTTTTTGAAAATAAAAAAAGTATTTTTTATTGCAAAATGAAGCCACCTTTACTGAAAATTCAATCTCTTTGTTTCAAAACGTGCCATTTGATAGATTTTATACATTTTTCACTTTTTCTTGGTTTATATTTTGCGCATGAGTGTTAATGAAAGAAAAATCTTCGTTGGTTTTTTTTTCAGATTAATCCCGCCGACGCTACGTATCACGCCGTCTGACAACATCCCCCGCAACCACTTTAGAAGACCGTGCCATACCTCCGCCATTTTTTAAAATGAATAAAAATCCATGTAACGTGCCATGTAACAACCAAAAGTAGCAATAAAGCATACCCTAACAAGGAAAGGTTGCGAGGTCGATCTCTTCGATTTCGATGCAATTTGGCATGCTTGTAGAATGGGTAAAAATAGGCGACGCGTATTTTTTTATATCTGTGGAACCCGATTTAAAGGGGTGAAACGCAATGTCGAAAATAGGGGTGTTTTTTGTTTTTCGTCGATAACGTTATCGTTCTCATCTCCGATGTACAGTACACCAAAAAATCAACATTGTTGCAATTTGAAATTTTTCATATCTCGTACCTGTATAACGTTATCGACGAAAAACTGTATCGCTTATTTTTACCTATCCTACAAGCATGCCAAATTTCATCGAAATCGGAGAGATCGACCCCGTAACCTTTCCTTGTAAGTCCAAAAAATCGTGAAGCAATCCTGCCTCTTAAAAAAAATAATGAAAATCAGCAATTTGTTCTCCCCTAAAGGTATCTCCCCCCTTAACTATCGGGCGGCAAGTTCTACTCCGCAAGTTACATTCCGAACAAACGATTATCGCGTATTCGAGGCCCCGACGATATCCTTGGCTCGTGTATACGTGCACGAAAAATGACACTTCTGGGTCTATATCCTCGTGTGCAGTTGTGCATCCTTGAAACTTGGTCCGTATCGAACGGGCTTTATCCACTGTTCGCTTGCCAGCCAGTAGTACAGATCAGCGAATAGTTCGACCTCTCCGTGTTCGGAGTTAAATCCCACGCTATTAATTATACGATTCCATCGGCAGTATAGGGGCCGCGTTGTACGACGCAGGCAGTCTCCCGTGTCGAGCAGCCTTGGCGGAAGCCGATACTTGGAGGGGTGACCGCTTGCTCGTGCACTGGCTTTCGCGCCAAGCTACCGTAAAACGGGCTTTAATTGACATTTAAATGTGTTTAAATTTGTTGTTCGAGTTTATTATAATGTTGCTACAATTGATTGTAATGTTGCTCAAGTTGATTTTGAATCCAATGATAATTATGAGACTGATTAAGTGCCTATAATAGTACCCTAGGTGCTTGATATTTTTATGTATAATGTTTCCTTAATAAAGATGACGATTTGATTGTAATAATAATAACAATAATAATAGCGTTTTATTTGCACAACTTTTTTTACAAGTTTTTCACAAAAACAATTTGATTGTAAAAATTCGTTGTTTTTCATTTAATTCTATGTACATAGCATAAATCATTATTTTTTTCATCAAAATGATGTCAAAGTAACCCTTAACCTTGCCCGTCGACATAAGTGGTATGCCAATGCCTTGTCAATGAAGCCCCACACTCAAGGTTACTTTGACACTCAAAAAATATATATATAGAAAATGGTGGAGGGGCAGGCTTGACTTTCTTATACATTTGATAGCGAAAGGACACATTATTCTATTGAAGCAAAAAAAGTCGGAATTCAGGATGTTAAAAAAAATTGCCTACCTACAAAAAACTTCCAAATCCTGTTCAAAGTAACCCCTTTTTACGGTACCGAGCTGGCGGCAATTTTACCGAGTTGGCGGTGGTAAACGCTTTTGTCGAAACAGTTTTTGTGCAGTTTCCCCGTGCCCTTGGTCGTTTTTAGGAATCAAGGGCTGTGGGCAACACTCCAGGGATTCTGAGGAACGGGAAATAGTGAAGAGACATTGTACATTGGAAAAATAATATAATATGATGATTACATTATAATACAAAGTAAAAATGGGAAAAATGAAATAATTACACAATTATAAAATTATGAAATAAAATTAAAGAAATCTAAAACAACATGATGGAATTATAAAATTCTAAAACAAAATCATGAAATGATAAAGTTATTGAAAATGGTATGATTATACAATTATAAAATTATTACATATCGTTGAGATAAATTGTTCTCAAACTCGCAAAATTGCAGAAACTTCATGAACGGGGACACCCAAATATTAAACGCTTTGAAAAACAGACGTTAAAACCGAAAATGCTAGATTTGAGCGTGGGTCGAGTCACAATTGAGTTTTAATACAAAATTCAGAAATAAATTAATTATAGAATTATAAAAAGAAATTAAAAAATTATAAAACAAACTTATAAAATTACGAAATGGAAATATAAAAATATAAAATGAAGTTTTCAGATGATGAAATTATTCAAAAATTGTATATCCCTGAGATAAATTGTTCTCAAAGTCGCAAAATTGGAGAAAATGTATAAACGAGGATACGCGCATAGTAGAACTTTTGACAAAAATAGACGTTAAAACCGGGAATATCGGTTTTGATCTAAAATTAGAAAAAGATGAATTATAAAATGATCAAATAACATTATAGAACTATAAAATGAAATCATAAAATTATAAACGTTTTGTAAACAATCTTGTTAGAAAGTTGTGCAAACAAACCTCGATTTGATTAATTGATAAAAAATTAAAAACTTAAAACAAAATTCTAAAATTAAATTATAAAGTTATGAAATGTTCTTATAAAGTTATAAAATAAGATACTAAAATTATAAAATACAATTTACAGATTATAAAATTATAAAATAATTATATATCCCTGAGTCTTCAAAATCGCAGAATTGAAGAAACTTTACGAGGACACCCAAATATTAGAATCTTTGAGAAATAGGCATCAAAACCGAGAATATCAGATTCGAGCGTGGGTCGGATCACAATCGAGTTTCCCATAGTTAAACATATATTACGCCCACGTAACGGTATCTCTGACATTTTCGCCACTCGTGGGCGACTGGTCGCGCGGTTTCCGCTCTGTGTGCATTTACACATACAGGTATACATTTTATATACTCGTAACCGGGGGTGCGCGGGCTAGGGGCGGGGAAGAAGAGGAAGGAAGAAAGAGATACTGTAGGTAAACGTATACAGAGACGGAATAGCGTGGCACGTACCCATCGATATTCCATTCCGTCGACTATCCATGCATCGATACTTCTTTTATTAGAACGTGCGAGCGCGAAAGCGCGAGGGAGACGGGCAGAGATGGAGTGTGAGTGAGACGGCAGACGGGAGTCATCAATCTCTCATCGAGGAGGTTGAAACCCCGCGAGTTATGTATAAAACTACACATCCACATACGACCTAGCACGATGTATTAAAACAATACATTTTCAGAGACGAAAGATTATCATTTTTTTTGCAATGACGTTTTTACTGGAAAAATATCAAATTTATTGATTCGCGGATATTGTATTGTAAACACACGAGGTTTTCGACGTTGAAGCGTTTTCATCGATCTATTTATTTTTTCAAGAATACTTTAGTCGACGCAGCTTCGATATTAAGGGGTTACCCCCACTTGCGATTTTGAAAAAATCGATTTTTTTT
Organism: Ophion ellenae; assembly: GCA_963210295.1. NCBI lineage: Eukaryota > Metazoa > Arthropoda > Insecta > Hymenoptera > Ichneumonidae > Ophion > Ophion ellenae. The sequence goes on along the minus strand of OY723386.1, from coordinate 41,255,763 downwards.
ATTGCATTTTTTTGAAGTATAAGTATCTGACAATATGTCCTGAAAATTTCAAGTCGATCCGAACAAAATTGACTGAGATATGAGCGTTGAAAGAGAAGAATCCGCGTTGAAAGAGCGTTGAAAGAGAAACTTTAAACGCGTTTTTCTCAAAATGGCATTTCTGAAGTCGGTGACCAAGATTACTCGAACACTAATGGACCGATCTTCTTGAAATTTTTCAGACTTATTTAATACATAAAAATGTAGTCTTTAATCGTTCGATTTTTTTTCGTTAAAATCGAACCATTAACTTTGACTGTCCGCCATTTTGTGAAAAACGAATATTTTTTAAAATCCTTCGATTAAAGACTAGTTTATACTTATATTTGACTAAAACCATCCGCATTTTTTTTTCAGATGATCCACTTCGCCGCAATGTTGGTCACCGCAAACCGTGTATATAAAAACATTATTTCATTGACGGCCATTTGCCACTAAACAATGTAATATTTTTCAATAAAAAAATTACTGAAAGTTCTTCAAGATGTGTTCTTTAAGATGGTATATTGATCGATTAAAAAAGTTTTGTAGTTTTCTTTAAAAAAAGTTCATGAAAAAGGCCTTTTTTGCGCTACAAGTGGGGGTAACGCCTTAAGGGGTCTTCTCACATTAGACACTGAAAAAGGCTTTTTTCATGAATTTTTAAATAGGTTTATATTATAGATATTGATATAAAGGTTGTTGAACTTTCGAAATACATTTTTAAAAAAATTATGTATTTATGTAACCCAAACAAACTTTAAACGCGCTTTCGTCGAAACAATGTTTTTCGACGGCTTGTTGATAAAATTTTCGAAACTACTGAACCGATGCTTATGAAATTTTAACCACACATACAGCTATGGCTATAGCGCATATCAAGGACTTTTTCAAATTTTTACATTTACTATTTTCTTTGCCAAAAACGGGGAAAAAAGGTATTTTTGTTTTTTTTCAAATGTCCGTCATTTTTTTATTTTTGCATATATCAAAAATCGTATGATATGCGATATAGCCATTAACATACTGCATCTAAAACCGTTTGATTTTTTTGTTTCGGATGATCCATCTCCGAGATTTCATTAACAGCGCAGATCTACAATTTTTTAAGGACATTTTTTCAACTACCTTTTTCGTCTATAAATAGTCACTGAAATAAATAACATTTCTTCAAAATGTATTTCAATCGTGTATTTATTCAGTGTAACAACTTTTATATCAATATCTATAATATAAACCTATTAAAAAAATTCATGAAAATACGCTTTTTTAGTGTCTAAAGTGAGAAGAACCTTAAGGAAGGAGATACCTTTAGGGAAGGAAAAAAATTGCTGTTTATCATGATTTTTGTTTATCAGACAGATTTCTTCACCATTTTTCAGACTCAGGGTATGTTTTATTACCAGTTTTGGCTGCTACATGGTACTTTTTATTTATTATGAATTTTCAAAAATGTCGGAGGTATCCGATCGGAGGCACGGTCTTCTAAACTACATTATCAAAACTGGCATGACGTATAGCTAAAATAACTCACCGATTTTAATGAAATTTAATATAAATCTTTCTAATCTTCCTCTCTAAAACATGACCTTCCTTTTGTTGAAAATGAAAAAACTAGTAATTTTTTATTGCACGATGTAGCCATTTTTTTTGGGAAACTCAATCTTTTTGTTTTAAAGCGTACCATTTCAACGATTTTCAACATTTCTCACTTTTTCTTGGTTCATATTCGGGCTGGCGGGATCTCTACCAGGCTCAAAAGTAATTTGAAACAAACAAGACAACATTTCTTTAAATATATCCGACTGGCTATGGGTTCACGATCCACTTTTCGAAAAATACGAAAAATGGCAACTGCTCCAAACAAAACCTCATTTTTCTCATGAAAAACAGAATGCTGACGTCATTGTTATTAACAAATGGGTCATCCAATTAAAAAATTCGATCGTGAACCGAAAATGACTACGGTTCAACGCTGACTGTGCAAATTCAAGTGAATAGTATGAAAGTTACTCAAGATATCAATCCCGCCCAGTCAAAATCAGGGTTGCGAAAATTGTAATGAAAAAGTAATGCATTATTCATCACTTTTTTAATGGGCAATGAAAAAATATTTCATTACCCATTACATCACATTCAGTAATGTATAAAAATTCCATTACTAATTAGATTACATTTTGTAATGTAAACAATTTCTGTTACTCATTACATTGGATTTTGTAATGTAAAAAATTTCCATTACTCATTACATTATATTTTGTGTTGTAAAAAATTTCCATTACTCATTACATTACATTTTGTAATGTGAAACATTTTCATTACAAAATGCAATGTAATGTGCAATGGCGAAAAATTTCACTACACATTACATTGTAATGGAGAATGGACATTTTTGACATTACAAAGTCTAATGTAATGGGTAATGGGTTTTTTTTTACATTACGAAGTGTAATGTAATTAGTAATGGAATTTGTTTACATTACAAAATGGAATGTAATGAGTAATGTAATTTTTTTACATTGCAAAATATAAGGTAGTGAGTAATGGAATTTTTTCACATTACTGATGTAATGTCAAAATCTCCATTGCTCATTACAAGGTAATATCGATTATTATTCGTTTCCCATCTGGTCAGATCGACCCAGTGCAAAAACCGCTGCCCCTAATGGCAAAAGAATAATAATCGTCATTACACTGCAATGAGTAATGGAGATTTTTTACATGGCATTGCATTAGTAATGTGAAAAAATTCCATTACTCATAACCTTATATTTTGTAATGTGAAAAAATTCCATTACTCATAACCTTATATTTTGTAATGTAAAAAAATTCCATTGCTCATTACATTACATTTTGTAATGAAAAGAAAATCCAATACTCATTACATTACATTTTGTAATGTAAAATATTTCTATTACTCATTACATTGGACTTTGCAATGTAAACAAATTCCATTACCCATTACATTGTAATGGATAATCAAAATAATTCACATTACAAAATGTTATGTAATGAGGAATGGAATTTTTTTACATTACAAGATTTAATTCAATGAGTAATGAAAATTTTTTGCATTACAAAATGTAATGTAACGAGTAATGGATATTTTTTACATTACTGAATATAATGTAATGGGTAATGAAATTTTTTTCATTACAAACGTAAAGTAAAGAGTAATGAAAATGCTAATGCATTACAAAAAGTAATGCATTATTTGAAACCCTGGTCAAGATATGTAGTTTCGAGATAATGGCGTTCAAACTCCACGGATCGCGGGAAACCTGACCGCGCACTGTTCCACTAAAATGGGTGTAACTTCGTTAATTTTTTGAATTTCAGGGTCCGGTTGGTCTTAAAATATTCTTGAAAGTTCACTGTACAACAATACGCAAAAAAATACTTCTTTGAATTTTCCAGAGAGGGATACCCCCTTTAAAAAAATCATGTAAATCAACAATTTTGTCGTCGCCTAAAGGTATCTCCCCCCTTAATTTCACATCCCTGATCAACGACCGAAACGGAAGAAACGATCGAAACACAAAATTCTTAGAAAATATATTGTTGCGAAGCAAAATATGATTAAGGATCGCGGATGATTTATTAGAATTTCGAATGTACACAAGCGCTTGAGGGAACGAAATTCGTGGCATAAAAAAAATGTTTAAAAGGGAGGCAAACGTAGCCGAGACATATGAAGCACGGAAAAACATCGTCCATCAAAAAAGAGACATATATTCGACGTTTCCGAGCTACAGCACTTTCGCATTTTGTTTTTTCAGCCCCCGCGTGATGGAATCGGTGAATTGGATTACTCTCGAGCTTGTTTTTTTTATCCCTCTTTTTTTATTTTTATTTTTTTCGACGACAGCGATCGGTAGTAGCACGTGCGCGTACATACGTAGAGATTTTGGTGTGACAAGGGTGCAAAAGGGTGCGCACTCGGCTGGCCCGAAGAGCAGCCTGTGTACATACGATATGAAAGTAATTTCGTGCGCGCTTGTGTGCTGTTTCCGGAATGAGAAAATAGCGCGTAATACACACCGCGCTATGCATATCCGAATGGTCCGTCAGGCAATTCGACCGATGTCTCACTCCGGTCACCGCAACATCGAGACCATTTTTTTTTTTCGCAAGCTCATTCATCACCAAATTGATTGATCCGCGAAAACAGCAACAACTTTCAATCCATTCGAATCTACTGTCAAATGTGAATTCGATGGCTCGGAAGGAGAACCCGAACGAAAATGGAATCCTGCGTTTTGCTCCCTCGTCGTTTTATCGAGCACATGAAGTTTCTCTACGTGTCGTTTTTTTTAATGATGGAAGGTGCAGAGAATGGCGGAATGGACAAAGCTTTGCCAAGGGGAAAAAAACACGAGGGAGCAATGCGCAAGTTCACAATGCGAACCATTTTTTCCCTCTCTGTTACTCTATCCATGCAGAAAACAATGAACCCGATATCCCAAAACTTGGATCGGTCGGAGCATTGGCGGAATTTCTTCGGGCCGCGAAATTTGAAATTTCACGAATCCTTAAGGGGGCGATACCTTCAGGCAAGGAAAAAATGGCTGATTTTCATGTTTTTTTTAAAGGAAAGATTTCTTCACCGTTTTTCAGAATTAGGGTATGTATTGTTACTACTTTTGGCTGTTACGTGGTATTCTTTTTTTGTTTTTTATTAACCTTAAAAAAAGGCGGAGGTATGGCACGGTCTTCTACACGGGTTGCGGCGGATGTTGTCAGACGCCGTGACACGTAGCGTTAGCAGGATTAATCTGAAAGAAAACCAGCAGAGATTTTTCTTTCATTAACGCTCATACGCAGAATATGAACCAAGAAAAAGTGCGAAATGTTGAAAATCGATGAAACGGTACGCTTTGACATAAACAGATTCAATTTTTCGAAAAAATTGATACGTTTTGGAATAAAAAAATACAATTAAAAAAATTTTCAAACACATTTAAGCCCGGGTTTTAGACAATAAGGTTGGAAAAATGTATACTGAATTTCATCAGATTTTGAAAATGTACTTTAGAAGACCGTGCCATTCCTCCGCCATTTTTGAAGATTAAATATGGGATCATCCTACTTTATCAACTCCATAAAATCGATTTTTTTAAATGTATTTCGAAAATAGTCCACATTAAAAGTATTGTGTAGAAATTTCATAAAGATCGGAGTGGTCTAAGTATCATTTTTCTATATATATATATATATATATATATATATATATCTGTCTCGATCACGAACTTTAAACGCGTTTTTCTCAAAACGTTTTTTTTTTTCTTACTTCGTTGATTTTTCCTTCTGAACTACTGGAGCGATCCTTACGAAATTTTAACTACATATTCGTCACATTCATGGCTACTGCTGGAACTAGAATTATTCGAAACTTTTGATTTTAAATACTTTTTTAACCGAAATATCACTCAAAAAAGTCTTATTTTTGGAGACTTTTTTTCAACAGCCGCCATTTTTTTATTTTTGCATAAAAATTGATAATTCTAGTTCGGACAGTAGCCACTACCATACTGAACTTGAACATTTTTGGTTTTTGTGTTTCAAATAAATCTACTTAGAAATAACATCAACGAAGCTGACATCCCTTTTTTCGAGAGGCTATACGGACGAGCGGCTACCAGGGATAGATAAATTATGTAAAATGAAGAAAAATAATGAATTTCATACATTTCAAGAGTTACTTCATTAAGCCCACCAAGATTTACATCAATATATTTTATAGGAACCATACGAAAAATTCCCAAAAATACCTCATTTTGCAGCCGTCTAAAGCGGGATGATACATTTTTTTAAAATGCCATGCAACAGCCAAAAGTCGTAATAATACATACCCTGAGTCTCACAAATGGTGAAGAAATCTTTCCTTTGAGGCCTTATATACGCGAGTTCGCCGATTTTCGAACCTACTTTTCTAGACGCGGTTAAAGAAAGGGGCGCATATATTGACATTTTTTTCACAGATCATTTATGCACATGGTTAAGTATACGTAAAAAAAATCAGAAATATGATTAATGGTGAAAGTTCTCGGCATCGGTGTGAGCATCTGAAAAAAATGAACATATTTATAATTGTATAATGAATGTATCTTCAGTGTGAACCAACAATATTATTTAAAAAAATATATTATAATAAAAATTCATGCGTTAACATTTTTGACTCAATTTTCTGTCGGTATTTTATTTTTTATATTTTTTTATGTCATTGAAATTTTTGTTTCTGTGGTTCACACAATAGGTGATGATACTAAGAATATGTTGTAAAAATTTCAGAGCGATCTGAACCTTCGTTCAAGAGTTAGAACTTTCACAAGGTTCAAAAAAGTGAATCGTGGAAAAACGACTTTGAAGTTGGCGGTCGGGCGCGCCGCGCGGTATCTATTATAAATGCAATCTTACCTCATTTAAAAGCTTTACAAAACTGTTCAATTCTGCAAAGCTTAAAATATTCCTAACCGTTCAGGCTAATGGAATAAAAAATAATAGAAAAATTTTGAAACTTTGAAATTTTTCGCGTATACAAAGCCATAAAAAAAATCAAAATCAGCAAATTTTTTCCTCACCTGAGGGTATCTCCCCCTTTAAAGCTTCCATAAAAAAAATCGGAAAATTTTAATTTCAACCCTTTTGCAGTGGAATTGTTTGTGATTAAGAAAACAAATTTTGAAAATCTAAGTGCTTTCGCAATTTTTTAAATTCGTTGGATCGAACCTTCATGAATTCTCAACCCCCTCACCGAAGTTTGCAAAATTTCATAACAACCGTCTTTCCATCGTACTGTTCGTGGCCAAAAAACGTCATGCCGATATCTCAAGATTTTCGATTGCCAAAGCTTTTTCCAGATTTATCGAAAAATCGATTTATCTTTATAAGTTCTGCTCCATTACTTGCCATCAGAAATTGGGAAGTGCAGCTGTCTGTAGTTATAATGGCTCGTCAATAGTTTTTCTTTCGCAAGAGGCAGGGGGCTTCAAAAGCTCCGAGAGCCTTTCCGGCTGTCGACAAGGCTGTCGTATTTCTCGAGTAGGTAACCTTCTTCTCTGTCTTTCTCTCGGTCTCCGTCTCGACTTTATTACCTACCCGCATATATTTGAGGGCGTATTAAACAGCCATAGTATAGTGCTCGAGAGCTTCTGTTGCAGGGCGTCCTTGCGTCAACGCTGTACTATTAATTAATGCGCGCCCGGGAAATGAGCGACGTTCGTCCTCGTTACGGAGAAAATGTACGGTAGTTAAAGGCGGTTACAGGGCAAGGAGACTGCAACCATAGGACGGAACGATGATGATGATGATGGGAATGATAATGATGATGAGGAATTTGACAATGTTGGTGACAGGTAAGCAGAAGCGAATGCAAGCGCTTACCCGGGACCCTCGGCTACGGCACACAGTGAAAATTGATATTCTTTCGTAGAAAAGCTGATCACCACTTCTTCATCAGCCTTCTTTTTTTACGGGTTATGCCTAGTTGTAACAGTCGAAAAAAGCTCATTTTTTTATTTTTTAACAAGGTTATCCAATATAAAAAAAAAACGAACAGAATTCGTTAGTATGTTAGTTTACCCTATGATTAATCGAAGGAATTTCCAAAATATAAAATTGAAACAAAATGACGCGTGTTCAAAGTGAGAGTTTATTTTTGCGAGAAAAATTGGCATTTTTCGTTTATCAAATAGAAAGTGCACATCGGAAAAAAGATCCTTGGATCAACTACTAAATTTTTTCATCTAGAAAAAGTCCTACAAATTTCAGAAAAATCGATGCAGTAGTTTTTTAGGTATTTTGCTTAACGACTTTGAAAACGTATTTTCGAGTAAAAAGCGTTGAGAGTTTCAAACGACCCTTGGAGCGTTCCGACGGGCGTCAACATAAAAGCATATAAATCTGTCAATTTCGATCCGATCACCTTGACATTTGCGGGGAACATTTAAATGATGATATACTTCCTAAATATGTTGGTTTTGAAAAATGTGATTTTTCGACCTTTAGAACTAGGCATAGCCCCTTAAACGAGCATATATAATTGTAAAAACCAAGGGGTTTCTTGTTTCATAAATTTATTTATAAACAACATTTGTAAAAAAGCTGAAAAAAGTTTTTGTTTATTTCTAACTGTCCTTCGTGTCCCCTTGACAGTTTTTACGATACCAACCCTTTAATTCTTCACCCCAAGCTAGTCACTCCACTATTTCCGGTTTTCGGAGACCCCCCAAGTTTCCCACAGCTACTCTTTTCAATGGACTATGGATCGCATTTGCTCGAGGGCACAGGGAAGTTGTGAAAAACCCTTGTCGATACAGGTTGTTATTTTTCTACTGGCTTTCAGTTCTGTTCATCATCGGAGACTCTCCAAACCTGCCTATTGCTTGGTGATCAGTTTGGGGCCGGGTTGAAATTCCGAACTCTGAATGCTCCGAAGGTTTAAAATTCCGAATTTTAATGTTCCGAAATTCAAGGTGGGGCCGGGTTGAAATTCCGAACTTTCAATGATCAGAACGCTCAAAGCTACGAAAGAATACTACCCCGAGAGATGAAAACTCCGAAAGAATTTTACACGCAAGACCAAAACTCCGAAAATCTAAACACCGTCAAAATAATTCGGCTATGGAAGTCTGAAAAGTTTCAAAATTTTTAATAAATCGATGAATTATTTCAACAATTTTATTTTAGAATTATTTATTTAGAAGCGATTTTGCCTCGATTTTGAAATTTGTCTAAACAATGACATACGTTCTACATCATTTACAGTCAGCTGTGTAGACTTTCGCTGGCATGATCTTGCCATGAGGGCCGGGTTGAAATTCCCAACTATGAATGCGCCGACGGTTTAAAATAATTATAATAAAAAACTTTGAAATAACCAATTTTAGTGTTCCGAAACTACAAGTTTCGCCAAGATCATGCCAACGAAAGTCTACACAGTTGACTGTAAATTATGTAGAACGCATAACATTGTCTAGACAAATTTTAAAATTAACGTAAAATCACTTCTTAATAAAACAAAATTCTTGAAATAATTTTTCGATTTATTGAAAATTGTGTAACTTTTAAAACTTCTATAGCCGAATTGTTCTGACGGTGTTCAGATTTTCGGAGTTTTGGTCTTTCGTGTAAAATTCTTTCGAAGTTTGGATATTTCAGGGTAGTATTCTCTCGGAGTTTTGAGCAATCCGCCTCCACAACTGTCGTTTCGCATGTCACCCTTGTTTAATGTTTCTCCAACGTCGAATCAATTTTGCAGCAACCGCCTATAATCGTCCTCACATGTAATACCCAACCTTAGAATCGACCGAAGGGAAACTCGGGGCAAGACGAATACGCGGGGTAAGATTAATCATAAGCCTAGCTACTAGACAGTGTGTGCGAGCACAGTGCTCCCGTTGGAGTTTGGAGGATCGGGGGGATGAATGAGTGTGAAAGTATCAGTTGTGGTGAAAGCACGCGTCACGAGTGAAAAAACAATATCGATCTCTTGACAAAACGATATAATCTTTGGTAAAGTTTACCATCGCTTCAGTTCACTTGAGTTGCTGATACTGATTAGAGACAGGTAGGTAAAGCACAATGAAAGTACTAATTATTAATATAATAAGCACGGTTTGTCAGAAATGTTCAAGGTTAATGCGTGATTTTTTGTTACGGGCCCAGTCCATTTTGAAAATTTCAAAAAATCGATCGCAAGCAAGACATTAAGAAATCGACGGTGATGAGCAATCAGAAGGGATTTTGTACGGTGCAGGAATTGCCGATTGAGTTTAGGTAAGAGTTTTTCATAGTATACACTTCAAACGCGTTTTTCTCGAAACAACGTTTACAAAATCTAGCTCCATCGTATTTCTAAAGCTAATAAACCGATTCTCTTGAAATTTGAACCACACATTTTTAATACTTTCTTCGTTTTTCATCTGCCATTTTTTTATTTTTTGATAAAACTTTATATCCGAGGATCATTTTGTAGCTGGTGTCATACTGAATCTAATGGACTTTGATTTTTTTGTTTCAGAGAAGCCGTTGGCGAGTTGTGATGGAGCTACCTAGCCCACCTGTTTTTGAGGCGTTACGTTAAACCATAGTTTTTGTACTTAAAAATGAATAAAATTGAATTAATTTTTTTTTAATGTATTTCAAGACTTTATTTATCAAGCCCAACAACTTTTATATACATATATTTTATAAAATCCTCAAAAAAAAATCGCGAAAATAGCCTTTTTTCGTGGCTCTAAAGTGGACTGGCCCCTTAATTCGTTAACCGTCTAATGGGGCAAGAGAATACAAGCTATCGCAAAGCCGCAATATTTTACAACGTACCACTATTTACGTTAGAAAGGGTGAAATGAAACTAGTAAAACCTTTGGTTCCTCTTCAACCAGGGGAAGAAAAAGAACTTACAAATGATTAAAATGATATGGAAGCAAGATCCCTCTCTGAGGGATCTGGGGTGACATAGGGGTGACCCTGGGGTGTCACCTGAGGGTGTCACCCTCAGTTGACACCCTTCGATTTTGTTGAAATTTGAATATGTTATAAAGCACCGAAAAGTAAGCGATACGTATTTTTTTATCGGCGGAAAAACGGTTTTAAGGGGTGAAAGGAACCCTCGAAAATAGGGGTGTTTTTCGTTTTTCGTCGATAACGTTATCGTTCTCATCTCCAATGTATAGTGCAAAAAAAAGTAAATATTGTTGCGATCTGAATTGTTTTAATATTTCGTACCGTTGAAACGTTATCGACGAAAAACGAAAAACATTCCCATTTTTGAGGGTGCGTTTCAGCCCTTGAAACCGTTTTGCCGCCGATAAAAAAAAACGTATTGTTTACTTTTCGGTGCTTTATAACATATCCAAATTTCAACAAAATCGAAGGGTGTCAACTGAGGGATGTTCCTCGTTAGACGAGTGGCTGATCAAATTGCTGGTACTGAAAGTGAAACAACTTTTACATGCGCAAGATGCCAATAATCAGTCCCCATCATTCTCCCAGCGCTGTTTCATATTGAACCGCATACAGGGTAAGATGGGAAAAATAAAGGCTCAATTAAAAATATATATTGTACGATCATAGGGAGAGACTAATTTTTTTGCTACCAAAATTGCAAAATCGCTAAATGTTGATTAGTTTAAAAGAATAATTAAAGTTGACTGACTCATAGATATATTGATTTATTTGAACATGACCTTAGCGTTATCATCTTGCCCCGAGTTCCTCACTTGCATTCCAAGGCAGCCATAGCAATGTGCCACCAGCGCAGCTCCACGCGTGCGGAAAACTGATAGGGCATCCCTAATATAAAAAAGGGCCTTTCAGGGCTTTCCTAGTGCTTTCCCTAGTAGAGATTTCCACAATGGGCCTAGACTTGGCCATTATCGGGATAAACTTGTAGGGATTTCCACAATAGGCCCCGACTTGACCATTATGGGGATAAACCTGTAGGGATTTCCACAAAAGGACCCGACTTGGCCATTATAGGGATAAAAAAGTAGAGATCTCCACACTAGGCCCAGATCTGACTATTATAGCGATAAACGAGTATAAATAGCTTAGGCTACATGGCTGATGGTATTTCAATTATTCAAATCGATTATGTACATCGATCGAATAATATTATCGAACGCAAATTGGGAAAAAGCGTGAGGGCATTAGCAAATAAAAAATCAACGATGAACACAAATATGCAGACAAACATCAGACAGTATTTATTTATCAAATTAAAGAAATCTTTTACATAGATACAAACAATTACTCGTGGTTTCACTCATGCATGGAGTAATGCTAGCGCATAAGTGTGAACAGTCCCAACCGGTTTTCTCGACATTTTTATAGCAACTAATTTCCGCTCAATACTCATCATAGGAAAAATTATTTCTTCTGCAGATTTCGCTGATATTTCCCATTCATAAACTTTATCTGACTGTGTAGGATAAGTAAATAAATTGGTCTTTGTTTTCCAGACGTTTCCCTCAATGGAAATAGATTCTAGTGATTCAGTAGACCCATATATTTTTTTTATTTCTACTACACACCCGGTCCTTAGAATGGATTATTTTTTGTATTAATTCTGTCATGGCAGTTCGTCATAAAGGCTCACATGCAAATACGCAATCACATTTCTACGCGCGCACACATACATACACATGTACTCACGCCCAAACCTATGCACATGAACAATTACATAAAAACAAATACAGATATACCCTGACGCATTTAACATACACGTATATCCACTGATACGGATATTTTATGGCGCTGAAATGGTTATGATGAGGCGCCGTTGAGGCATTTTCGGAGCGCTAAAATGGTTTTGATGAGGCGTCATTGAGGCAAATTATAAGGCCCCGGTCGTTGCGCCTTTAAGGGCCCTTGTTGACAAAGTGTGACCGGCCGCTAACGGCCCTCGTGTGGCTTCCACATTAGGGGCCGAATAAAGTTAGGGGAATATTATTGGGGCCCGATCACAGCCCCAACTCAATTTCCACACGGGCATCCGTAATTTGAAACTATCGCAACCGTTCTTCATCGATTACCGTGCTGGGTAATCGATTTCTTTCATCGTGACATTGAATACCGAACGTTAGCGCAACAGCGATACGGGGATGATGTTTGATACCAAAATAGTTACTTGGGCTCGTTTCGACTACAATTCGACCCGGCTCGGAGAGAAGCGATCCAGGGTAAATGAGGACGTTAATTAATAATGTAGTGCTGGCGTCGAAACGCTAAAATGGACGAGAGACGAGCCAGAGCGGTGGTGCCGCATCAATGATCGAGCTAACGGACAGTAGCCAACGGAAAATCGCAAACGAGCCGAAACGTTAGCGTTGCACAACGTTATATTGCTGATCGTTGATTCGATATCGAATGAGTCCTCGACCAAAACTAGCACTCGCGGGTATTCCCTCACGTAGGTACGTTTGTGGCTGATGTACCGAATACGTACAGGGTCGGCCAATACTACAGAACGATTTTCTACCGAGCAGCAAGGGTTGCATGATATTACACACGTATATGTATGTATATAACTGGAGAAAGGATAATTTGGGGAAGTGTAAGTACATGGATTATGAAAGATCCTTAAGGGGATATTCTACCGTGACGGCTCAAAAAATAAGCTACTTTTAATTTAAAAAATGTTTGTATACTGTTGCATGTGGCGGTACAAACTTTTTTTTCGCTAAAGCGAAACAGTCTCACAAAAAAGAAAACAATTTTTTTGCACATAAATGTATATTTATTTAAGAATTTATAGTCGTGTAAAGGCATGAAAAGAAAAGTATGTCGATGGAATTGATGATTTACGCTCTCCAGGTGACCTGAAATTAAAAAATCGGATAAGATTCCGAAGCCGCCCCGCCGATCGAGTTGGAATTTTCGCACAAAGCTCCCTTTTAATATTTTAAGGCAGTCCTCTAGTTTCTCGGCTGTTTTTTTACGGCTTTTTCAATAATTTTTTACGGGCAAAGCATCGAAATAATTGCATCGAAAACAATCTCATTGTTTTTGCATAATCTTTATTAACATTTAAATAAGCTTTACACATTTTTTGAAGTCAAAATATATAATAGAATAAAAGTTATAGTGGCCGAAAGGAAGACATCAAGTAAAAGAGGTGCTTGACGGTGACCAAGATTGCGGCTGTTCTGCTCATCTGAAATAAAAAAACCAAACGGCATTTTAATCTTCATATTTAAGACTAGCGATTGAACTAGAGTGAATTCTAAATGACAAAAATTGACTTTTTTATACACTTTTGAAAATTACATTCTATTTTTTTCTCATTTTTTCTTAAGTTTTTCGCTCGTACAAAAAAAACTATCGAAGCAATCATGATAATCCTAGTTCAATCGCTGGCTTATAACATATTAAAGATGCTGTATAAGTTTGAACAAGATCGGTGCAGTAGTTTCTGAAATATCGTGGTCACCGTTTCGAAAAATGGTGTTTCGAGAAAAACGCGTTTGAAAGTATACCTGCTCCGTATACCTGCTCCGTTCCAGGGCCGTAACTTGTGAACCACTTCGAATATCGAAAAATCCTTTGGCACACATTTTCTACACATGTTGTAGATGCAATTTATGAAGAAAAAAAAATCGATTTTTTCGACCCGAGAAACTAGAGGACCGCCTTAAGAGAACCCCTCAAGGGATTTTTGGCGACTCGCAATACTTTTCGAGATATAGAATTTTATAGTTTATTTTTTAACGCGCGCCGACTAGTTCAGTCATGCTGTCGCTGAAAAACCCCGGAATCGGAGAAAATTAGAAGAAGGCTAGTTTTTTGACAGGTGATTTTGTAGGTGCCGCGGGTGCTAAATCCAAGTTTGCGTAAAAACCGGGGTGTAGGGTTTTTTTAGGGAATGAAAGGAGATGGGGGTGGACAAAATTGCAGCTTGATCGGTGTGGGGGGGGGGGGGGGGCGGTGTCGGAACCTCACCCAAAAATTCACAAAGATTCTTAATCTGTACGAGTTTGTTTGGGTTTGGGTCGGATTTGGGTCGCTATCGCCCGAACTAGGATTATTATTTTATATGGCAAAGTAACAAAATCGCGTAGTTTGTTTGGCAAAGTGTTAGAAAAAAACATTTTTTCGTCATAATTCGGGCGAAAGTATAAGAAAAAATTCATATTTTTTAATAATTCTAGTTTGGGCGATAGCCATACATATACTGAATACGTAGTCAGAATTTTAGCCCGATTGGTTAAGCCGTTTTTCCGAAATCGCCAACGCCAGGTGAAAAAAGTTGTTTCGAAAAAATCGGCTAGAGAAAAAATACTAACCGGTAGGGCGTCCTTTTTCTCACACAGTGAAAAGAGAGACTACTACTAGTCTACAGTAAATGTATAGAAGTATACGTTTATATGTATATATTCAGGTATAAATTCAAAACAGCTGCCAGAGCCGAACGCGGACACCGAGCGCTTCTACTTTGAAGCACCGTACTGAGTCGATAAAGTGAAAATCGACTTTACCAGCAATTCTATGACGGAAAAGAGTTGAGAAATGCCAAAAATAAAAATTCGCTTCTTCCATCCCGTCACAGTAGAATAGCCCTCTTAAGGAGGTTGGAGTGGTCCGGTTGAGTGAAATGATGATTTATGAATCTTTTTTTCGATGAACCTCAAAAAAATGCTTACGAGGTACACTGAAAAAAAAAATTCATTCATTAATCCAAAATTCAGTTGGTTTAACAAAATGTATCTTTAAATAAGTTCAACTTGATTTTTGATTGGCATAACAAAACAGTATGGTTGGTGATAAAATAGTATAGTGGTGTGAACTGTAGCTTATTTGGCATGTCTGGGCAACTGTTAAGGGGTTACCCCCACTTGCCATTTTGAAAAAATCGATTTTTTTGTTATTGCATTTTTTTGAAGTATAAGTATCTGAGAATATGTCCTGAAAATTTCAAGTCGATCCGAACAAAATTGACTGAGATATGAGCGTTGAAAGAGAAGAATTCGCGTTGAACGAGCGTTGAAAGAGAAACTTTAAACGCGTTTTTCTCAAAATGGCATTTCTGAAGTCGGTGACCAAGATTACTCGAACACTAATGAACCGATCTTCTTGAAATTTTGCAGGCGTATTTAATACATAAAAATTTAGTCTTTAATCGTTCGATTTTTTTTTCGAAAAAAATGGCCGTTTTATAGCCAAAAAATGGCCGTTTTTTTCGTTAAAATCGAACCATTAACTTTGACTGTCCGCCATTTTGTGAAAAATGAATATCTTTTAAAATCCTTCGATTAAAGACTAGTTTATACTTATATTTGACTAAATCCATCCGCATTTTTTTTCAGATGATCCACTTCGCCGCAATGTTGGTCACCGCAAACCGTGTATATAAAAACATTATTTCATTGACGGCCATTTGCCACTAAACAATGTAATATTTTTCAATAAAAAAATTACTGAAAGTTCTTCAAGATGTGTTCTTTAAGATGGTATATTGATCGATAAAAAAAGTTTTGTAGTTTTCTTTAAAAAAATTCATGAAAAAGGCCTTTTTTTGCGCTACAAGTGGGGGTAACGCCTTAAAACAACAAAATTTCAGAAAAACAAAATGCATTTCGCACATTCAACGATTCTTTTTTCTCAGTGTATATATTTATTCTGTGGATGCTAATTTCTTTTAAAATATATAACTAATCCTAGGACCCTATACTATCTGTTCGAAACAAATAACCTCCACTGAGGTTACGCACACCCCAGCACTTTAAATCAACGCTGCTAACGAACTGTTTGTCGTGGAGAGATTTTTTTTTAATCGAACGCTCGAGAACTGACGGATGGAATAGGCTTTACGAGAAAAACCTAATATAAATTTATCATAGTGAAAAATGCCATCGAACAAAGCAAGAAAAATGATGTTAGCATTTCTCACTAATAATGTGGGGTGTGCGGTACCCATGTGTAGAGTCTATGGTTAAAGGGCAAAATTATGCATTTTTATATTTTTATTACGTGAATAACAAAAACTTTTGTGTTACTACCAACAAAAAAGTAAAACATAATCTATTAATGATTACGAAATAAAACTGCGTCATTAAATGCTTTATACAAATGAGAATGAAATGTTGAGTCATGTATAATTACACCAATTTATGTTTGAGTCACGAGATGATTTATTATTGCCGTTAATTAATATTAAGGGGAGCTGCCCGAGTAAACGGCGAGAAAAAAAAGTGAACTTCGGGAATTTTTATCTCGAAAACTAATGTTTCGATTGGATCCGGGTATTTTTTTTATTGGAAAATATGTACATTGAGGTATATTTAGGAATTTTCTAAAACAATTTCGTTGACTGGAAGCGATTCAAACGCGATTATCTCGAAACATAGTTTTCAAAGTCGGTGCCAGACGTATCTTGAAAACAGGTTATCCCATTTTGTCCAAATTTGGATACAATATTCTTCGATAGTTTTTCTCGTTCGCCACGTAGAATTTTTTTGCAATTTTCATTTTTGACGGAATTTCGACCGTTTAATTTAACATTCGTTTTTCGTTCGCAATTTCCGACGATTTTGGATTGCATACACATTGCATAAAAAAGCAATGGTTTAATCAAATGAAACACTCCTACGTGGCGAACGATAAAAACTATCGAAAAATATTGTATCCAAATTTGGACAAAATCGGACAAGCCGTTTTCGAGATACATCTGGCGACGACTTTGAAAACGATCTTTCGAGATAATCGCGTTTGAGTCACTTCCAGTCAACGAATGTATTTTTTAAAAATTCTAAATATACCCCAATGTACATATTTTCCAATTTAAAAAACCCGGATCCAATCGAAACATTAGTTTTTGAGATAAACATTCCCGAAGTTTACCTGTTTTTCTCGTCGTTTACTCAGGTACCTCCCCTCAAGTGTAACCGCAATACGACACTTTCACCGACATTGAGGTTGGCAGCAGTGCTCTTCATTCGCCGGCCAAGGTTCGTAATCTTTTATCAAACCTTGATGGTTCGACATTGAATATATATGGTTTACGATGGGAAAAATGGTTTTTTTTCTTCTTCTAAATGTTTATAAAGGTATAGGTTTGCTATTTTGAAGAAGTGTAAAATTTCAATAAAGATCGGTGCATTCGTTTTTGAGAAATCGTGTCCACCGTTTTTAAGGGGTTTCCGGAAACCAAGTCCCACCGGCTGAATTTCCCAAATATTTGGATGAAATTTTTTTTAAATATTGTTGAAATGTTGCGCTTAAAATTTTGAATAAAATAATTTATATATTATATTTTTTTCAAATAGTGAAAATATGTCTTTTTTTCTTCGAAACCCACGTTACCGCTTAAGGGAGACGACTAGTCTAGAGTTCGGAAAAAAGGTTAGTTTCGACAATTTTTTGTGGATACCCAGTTGATAGAATGAAAATTCCGCTTAGTGGAGTTTATTTTACATATCTTCAAGTAACATTTCAATTTTTTTTCGTGTCAGATTGTTAAAAAATGGCGGCGGGGATTAAGGGAGACACAGCTTGTTTCAACGAGCATCAGCGCCGCCATTTTCTTACAAATTCTTGTGAAAACATTTGTAAAGATACTTAAAGATATGTAGAATAAACGCCACCAAGGGAAATTTTCATTTTATCAATTGGGTGTCCATCGAAAATTGTCGAAAATCACCTTTTTCTGGCTCTATACTGATAGCCTTCCTTGAGTACTGAAAGTAAATCCCTTTAGACGCCCGAAAATAAGTCATTTTTCATAATTTTTTTAAAAGTGACACAATAATTGCTTCATTTTAATATTGCGACATTATCTTATTACAACTTTCAAGTGTTACTTTTTTCTTTTTTAACCAAACAAAATGGCGGCGTTATAAGGTGTTTCTTTGGGCGTCTTTTAAAAAACTGCTCATGTTATAGCTCAAAAAGTTATCGATCGATCTGGCTGAAATTTTGGGAGGTTTTTCACTATAACATTATTGGAAGGATATACCTATAAAAAAAAGTATAACATTAAAAATTAAGTATGCTTTGTAATCAAAGTTTCATATTTTTTACCATTTGCTCGACAATTTTTCCCCCTAAAAAGGTAATATATTTACGCGATAGCCTTAAAAGATTAGGTATATCCGTCCAATAATGTTATAATGAGAAATCTCCTCAAATTTTAGCTAGATCGATCAATAACTTTTTGAGTTATAACATGAGCAGATTTTCCAGAGACGCTTAAAGAAATAACTTATAACGCCGTCATTTTGTTTTTTTTTTAAAAAAAAGCGTTTAACACTTGAAAGTTGTAATAAGATAATGTCAAAAATTCAAAGGTATGCGATGATATTGTCATCTTTAAAAAAACATTAAAAATTACTGGAGTCAGGGATATCCTCCAAGTCGAATGTCTTTGAAATAAACTTCTCTCTCTCTCTCCTTATATATATATATATATATATATATATATATATATATATATATATATATATATATATATATATATATATATATACAGGGTGTCCCAGAAGTAACGTACGCCCTTGTAGCATCTGGTAGGAAAAAAAAATCTGAGACGAAAAGTCCTCAGTCATTTTTTGATCTGACGCATAGATAATTAATTATGAATTAAAATAAATAGCCAATGAGGTGCGCGCTACAGCGGGAAGGCCGCGTAGAGGGGAGGAATAGGGGAATGCGTTGTAATTAAGTGCGCCTGAAAATGTGTGCGGAGGGAAAATTCCGAAAGCATGTGTGCAACTATGTGTGTGTGTGTGTGTGAGTGTGGGTGTGTGTGTGTGTGTGTGTGTGGGTGCAAGTGTGTGCGTCCTACTGTGAGTGTACGTGCGCACACGCGTGTGTGTGTGTGTGTGCACTTGTACACATGCTTGCCGAATTTTCCCTCCGCACACATTTTCAGGCGCACGCAATTACGACGCATTCCCCTATCCCACCCCTCTATGCTGCCATTCCGCTGTAGCGCGCACCTGATTGGCTATTTATTTTTATTCATAATTAAGTATCTATGCGTCTGATCAAAAAATGACTGAGGACTTTTCGTCTCAGAATTTTTTTTCCTACCAGATGCTAGAAGGGCGTACGTTACTTCTGGGACACCCAGTATATATATAGATATATATACAGTTGCATGCAAAAGTGTCCGTCCAAAGATAATTTTATGATTAAGTAACGTTTAAAGAATGCAAAATGGAAACACAACTATATCATCGCAGAGTTCTTTTATTTTGCAATCGAAATATGTAATTCAAAAATTTTTCATAACCAATATCAAATATTTGTAAGAAAATAAAACGTTTTGCTGCTTCATAAATGTCTGGCCAAGTTCCAAAAACATATAATTCACTTCGCTTTGTCTACGTTATCAGTCGCGAAATCATGTAAACATTGAGAGCTCTACTCCTTTTGAAAATCGACTGTTAACGATATAATAAATAAATTCAAGACTACAGGTACTCTAGAAGATAAATACTGACCTGGGAGACCTAGGAAAACAACCAATCGTGTTGATAGAGTGATCAAAAGAAAGGTTGTCGCAAACGTAAAAAAGAATGCTGCAATCATCGCACGTGAATTACGCAAAGAAAATTTGGCTGACCAGAGTACTGTTTCACGTAGACTGACAGAAGTAGGACTTTTTGGACGTGTTGGAGTTGAAAACCGCTCATCAGTAAAAAAAAATAAGAAGGCCAGATTAGAATTCGCGAAAAAATACCAGAGCTGCATTGTTGAAGATTGGAAAAAAGTGATGTTCTCAGACGAAACTAAAATTAATTTGTTTGGAAATGATGGGAGAAGGTACGTTCGACGACCAAAAGGAACTAGAAATTATTCGCGATATGAAACACCAAATGTGAAACACGGTGGAGGTAGCATCATGCTATGGGGTGCATTCTCTGGGAAGGGCGTCGGTCCAATCTTTAAAATTGAAGGCACTACGAACTCTGCTATGTATAGATATATTATATTAAAAGAAATGCTGCCTTATGCTCGTCAGAATATGCCACGAGGATGGATTTTTCAGTAAGATAATGATCCAAAACATCGATCACAGCTCCTCCAGCAGGTTTTTAGCGAGAAAAATATTCGGTAATTATTCGGAAAATGACCCCCACCCGAGAGGAGGATGGGAGGTGGGGGGATTTATAGATTTTGACCCCCTGAACACGATGGTGGAGAGAAATCGCGGCGGTCACCTCCCTATAAAAAGTTATGGGGTTTTGAAAAATAATAGACATACCTCCTACGATTCGCATATGTACACGTACCCCCACCCCGGAGGAGGGTGGAAGGTTTATAGATTTTGATCCTCTGAACACGATGGTGGAGAAAAATCGCGGCGATCACCTCCCTATAAAAAGTTATGGAGTTTTGAAAAATAACACACACACACACACACACACACACACACACACACACACACACACACACACACACACACACACACACACACACACACGCGCGCACGCGCGCACACACAGACGCACACACACAAACACACACACGAACACACAAACGCACACACACATAAACACACACACACACACGCACGCGCACACACACAAACACACACACACACACGCACGCACGCACGCACACACACACCCACAGACGCACACACACAAACACAAACACACACACAAACACACACACACACACGCACGCACGCACAGATGCACACACACACACACAGATTGAAAAAGTAAGTAATAAATTTTGAACTTCAACACCCCATAACTTTTTATAGGGGGGTGACCGCCGCGATTTCTCTCTGCCATCGTGTTTAGGGGGTCAAAATCTATAAATCGACCCACCTCCCACTCCCCTCCCTGGTGGGGGTCACTTTCCGAATAATTACCTCTCTCAAGATAGAATCATCAAACTTATTGAATCGATGCCTCACCGATGTGCTGCCATGATAGCTTCGAAGGGCATGGCTACCAAGTATTGGTGCAAATCTTACATTCATTACCGTTTTAAATTTTTTTTCCAGAGTTACTATATTTTTTTTTTATATATACTGCGTAATTCGTACTTGGCCGAATAGTTATGAAAAAGCAAAAATTGTTATTTTGGTTATAAATAATTATGAATAGGTATATATAATTTTTCAATAACACGTCTCGATTGAATAATAAAAGAACTTTACGATGATATGTTTGTGATTTTTACGGCTTTTTCAATAATTTTTTACGGGCAAAGCATCGAAATAATCAATCTCATTGTTTTTGCATAATCTTTATTAACATTTAAATAAGCTTTACAAATTTTTTGAAGTCGAAATATATAATAGAATAAAGGTTATAGTGGCCGACAGGAAGACATCAAGTAAAAGAGGTGCTTGACGGTGACCAAGATTGTGGCTGTTTTGCTTATCTGAAATCAAAAAACCAAACGGCATTTTAATCTTCATATTTAAGACTAGCGATTGAACTAGAGTGAATTCTAAATTACAAAAATTGACTTTTTTATACACTTTTGAGAATTACATTCTATTTTTTACTCATTTTTTCTTAAGTTTTTCGCTCGTACAAAAAAAACTATCGAAGCAATGATGATAATCCTAGTTCAGTCGCTGGCTTATAACAGATTAAAGATGCTGTATAAATTTGAACGAGATCGGTGCAGTAGTTTCTGAAATATCGTGGTCACCGTTTCGAAAAGTGGTGTTTCGAAAAAAACGCGTTTGAAAGTTCGCGCATGTGATTTATACTAAAAATTTCATCTCACCGTCAATCTGCTATGCCTGGACCATACAATAGGCCTTCCTCTTCTTCTTGGAAGTCACGCAGAGCTGCTCCGTCTTCCCTTTTCGCGATTCGGGCCTGTTTTACAACATCACTCGTGCGCCTTTCTGAACGGTCGATCCGAGAGCTATCACGCTGTTGGACCTATCCTTTAGCTTGTGGGCCGATTTTCACTCCCATGGTTTCCAAGGTCTTCAGGATAGATTTGAATCCTTCGTTGAAGATCATGACAGCGAGAAACGTGGCGATTTCAACCACTTTTGGCCCAGAATGGAGGTGCTTCGGAGCAAAAGTCCAGATTAACGAATTGAGCGACTCGTTATTATTTTGAGTTACCGCTCCCAGGCATCTGCTTAACAATTCTTCTTTGGATAAATCCTCATAAATTGGGTTTATAACTTTTTGAACTGCTTCAGAAAGAGGCGGTTTATTGTGTTTGAATTGCTCAGCCTCTCCGAGAAGCTCATACCTGCTCCGTTCCAGGGCCGTAACTTGTGAACCACTTCGAATATCGAAAAATCCTTTGGCACACATTTTTTACACATGTTGTAGATGTGATTTATGAAGAAAAAAAATCGATTTTTTCGACCCGAGAAACTAGAGGACTGCCTTAAACGTTACTCCATCATAAAATTATCTTTGGTATATATATATATATATATATATATATATATATATATATATATATATATATATATATATATATATATATATATGCACACATATATCTACATATGTAACTTGGCGTTTGTTTAACGCCCGGGAAGCGTAAAGTCCTCCTACGGATCCCTTCGATACGTTCTTTGGATCTTAAGCCATCCTTCTATGTGCACACACATATATTCCATCTACAAAGGCTGCACAAGCCCGTTCCGTACGAGTTCGATAGCCCACCTTGCACACCGATATACGTTTGCATAAATATATATGCCACTATTCCAGACCGAATGTCAAATAAGGAGGCCAAACGTGCTGGCGTTTGGGACCAAGGAATGGCGATTGGAGGTTATGCCGATGGAATAATACATGGACGCCTGGTGAACCGGTGCATCGTTGATAATTTAAAGGTTGCTAAAGGTCGCACGGGAGCTGCGTTAAGGACCGGACGGTCACTAAATGTCAAAATAATTGATCGCTGTGAATGTCAAAAAAAAGCATAGCGCCGAATAATATCAAGTATGTTACAAATCATTTTTATCGTTAGAATATGATTCAATGAAAAATTCAATGTGAGCAAAAATTCAATGTGCCCGAAATTTTTCCCTCATTTCGTGCGAGATTGGCTTTTTCGAATTAAAAATCGTTGGATAAAAGAACTTCATGGTTTTCGGGGAGAATATCCATTAAGGGGTTACGTGGGTTTCGAAGCCAAAAAAAGATATTTTCTCAATTAAAAATGAATATAATATATAAATTACTTGATTCAAAATGTTAGCACACAAAAAAGCAACATTTCAACAATATTTCGAAAAAAATTCATCCAAAAATTTGGGAATTTCAGCCGGTGGAACCAGGTCCGTTTTTCCGAAAAAAAATTTGTCCTCGTGGTAGTCAGGATAATTCATGATAGCTTTATCTGAAAATAAAAAACCAAATTTTTCTGTTAGTAGATAAGTATAACACGTGAATGAACGAAGGATTAAAAAAAAAATTGATATTTGCATTTTTGGCAGAGTTGTATACAAAACAGTTCGATTTTTGGTACAATTTACACTACGTATAGTCTTGTGAAATTAGTTGTAATAAAAAAAAAACATTCGATGCTATTCTGAAGAAGTGTGCAAAATTTCAATAAGATCGGTGCATTAGTTCTTGAGAAATCGCGTCCACCGACTTCAAAAATAGTTTTTTGAGAAAATGCGATTACCTGCGTCGCTCCCGGCTGGTCTTTCCCAACGGGGGAAATTCCCTCAGCCTCTCTCTCCTAGACTTTTACTCCGATTGACTTGAAACTTTGGGAAAATATTCTAGACATATTGTACTGTTATATAATAAAATTGAAAAAAGAATTTTTCGTAATTTTCAAACCCACGTTTTTAAATTTAGTTAAACATCCAGAATTAAAATTTTTCTTTTCCCAATTCAAATTTGCGTCCGTTATACTGCGTGCCACAGAGCGTCTTAAATTCAACATGTCTCGCGAGAATGGCTCCAGCATCACCATTTTACATAGTTTTCTAATATACATTTTTTTTGTTCACTTGCAGATATGACTAATAACATCCTTGAATATTATTATCCTCTTACTTGTCCTTCCACCCAAAAAAAAATCGCGAAAAATCACTTAAGGGGCCAGTCCACTTTGAAAATTTCAAAAAATCGAAAGCAAGCAAGACTTGAAGAAATCGACGATGATGAGCAATCAGAAGGGATTTTGTACGATGCAGGAATTGCCGATTCAGTTTTTAAAATCTAACTCCATCGTATCTCTAAAACTAATAAACCGATTCTCTTGAAATTCGAACCACATATTGTAAACATGATTCGCAACAAGATGACCCTCGATGGTTTCAAAATTTTGATTTTTACCCTTTTTTGCGAAAAACTGCGAAAAAACGCGTTTTTAAAAACTTTTACCGTTTTTCATCTGCCATTTGTTTATTTTTTGATAAAACTTTATATCCGAGGGTCATTTTGTAGCTGGTGTCATACTGAATCTAATGGACTTTGATTTTTTTGTTTCAGCCAAGCCGTTGCTAAGTTGTGATGGAGCTACCTAGCCAACCTATTTTTGAGTTTGTTTGGTTAAACTATAGTTTTATACTTAAAAATTAATAAAAATTAATTAAAAATAAATTCTATGTATTTCAAGACTTTATTTATCAAGCCCAACAACTTTTATATCCACATATTTTATAAAATCCCCAAAAAAATCGTGAGAATAGCCTTTTTTTCGTGGCTCCAAAGTGGACTGGCCCCTTAATTTTAGACGTTTACAGTGGTGTAAACCCTCATGGGCTTTATATGGCCCTAAATAATTCTGGGATTTTCTCAAAAATACCAATGAAGCAATCAAAATGAGGTTTGAAGGGTTTGTTTTAGATAAGTGTAGGTACTTGAGTCAACTTTTTATTTTTCAACAAAATACAAAATGGCGCCCCAGTGGCCGGTAGAAAGAGATCCTTTGCGAATGGACTTGTTGGAACAAATGAGCACCTAGAGAGATACATTTTTTTTTCGTAATCTACATGAGTTTCTATAGCGAAGTACCAACAAGTATTACAAAATAATTATTTCTGTCAAGTTGGCACCATTTTGAAAAGCCGACGCATTATTGACTAAAAAAACCGCCTTCATCTGTTTATGAAAATCGTAATTGTTGATGGATCATAAAAATGCGTAAGTACTTTGCCAGAAAACCTATCTAAGAAGCTACAATTGAAATTGCAGATCAATCGGTTGAAAATTGTAGGAGCAACGAGTCCGCCCGATTTGGAAAACATGATTTTAAGAGAAGCAGCGTTAAAAAATGTTGCACCATTTTTTTCGGACCATGTAATTCTTGGGATATGTATACGTATAAACCATGTAATTTTTGGGATCGTTATACATCACCCAAACCAATAAAAAAACACGAACCATTTTTTTGTTTCAAAGTTACATAAGGCCTCAATAAATTATACATAGAGCGAGAGAGGGACGGTGCGGCCTTGCAATCCCATTTTTTCGTCGACAACTCGTGTCAGTGGTAATCCCCAGTATTGGTCAGACAGAACGAAATTTGTCCACCCTTTGAAATGTGAAATTCACTTGAGTTTGCGAGCCATTTTTTGACGTGTTAATTTTAATATGCACATAAATATTGAATGTAATGCTTCAAATAGGGTTGCACTATTTAATTGAGCAAATTGAAGTATGCATATAGAATGAAAATTAAATTACGAGTCATTCGAATTCTCATTGCTCCCTGATGAAGTTGTCAACACTGTAAAATACATGTAAAATTCTGTTTACGATTACCGCGTCGGATCGGTGAGTTTTCGTATCTTTTGCTCGAAAGCAATATTGGCTCTCAAAGCAATGTATAAACGAAAAAGGAAGCTCTTGCCAATACTTTTATATCAGCTAGATCAAAGAACACCCTTCTTTTTCTCACTCGTTTCGTCTATACCCCCCCACCATGGCGAGAGAAAGAGAGAGAGGGAGAAAAAGAAAGAAATATCTGAACTTTGCAGTACCTCTCATTGCGTTTTGTTCCAATGAAAAAAAAAAAAATTATATACGATTCACTCTCGTTTCTCCCTCGCTGGCTTTTACCCTCTCGACATCGCTTTCGGTAATTTTTTTTCTTTATTTTCACTCCGCAACACGTTTTTCGCCCTCTCTGCCATCCCCCTCTCTTTTCTCTCTCGCACAGACTCTCCCCACAGATTCCTCTCGCGCACCTGGGGTAATTTCCTCCGGCCTCGCACGCCTCCTGGGACCTGAAAGCAACCGTTCTCTCGTCTCACCAACAACACGACGGTAGCCATCTCGCCGCGGCGTTGCTCGAATAATTACCGTGAACCGTCCTCTCTCTCTCTCTCCCTCCCTCTCTCTCTTGCCTTCGTACGTTGACTGAGCGAATAAAAATGTGCATATTAATAAGAATAATTCCCGGTTAATCGACAGCAGTCCTCGTAGCTTTTCTCTTTTCATTTTTTTTTCATTTTATCGCCTTGTTCTTTTCCCTTTTGGGTCTGCATCGCTACGACACGTGTATATACGATGATAAACATTGCAGGACCCTTTGGCTGGATAAATAAAATAAGAGGGTTCGTTGTACCCGAGAACCAAAAAAAAACGTCCTCGACAATTCTCCATTGGATAATACGATTTTTTTTTAATTTTTGCAAATCTGCATCTCGAGCCATTTTTTCGGAATGAAACGTTGGGTAATAAATGAACCAGGTGGAAAAAAATGCATCGCTGCTGTAGAATTTGTGCATTGAATTTTTCAATTCTGACGAATTGTGAAGGGACGCCGAACAATTGAAAACATTCTCTGATAATTAATCATTCAATGAGACCAGCAAGAATTTCATCCCCCCCCCCACGCTCGAGCCTGTTTATCTGTTAACTTTTTCCCTTGCTTTGTTCTGATCTCGCACTCCTTGCTCTATACACGTGTGTACGGACTATCAGTAGCGTTTCAAGTAATTTACTCTTTCAAGCTCGAGTTTTCTTACCCCTCGCATTCCTTTCACCCCATTTTCCCTGCCCGAATTCTTTCTTCCGTTTGCTACCGCATCTCTCTGTATTCTTCGCGCTTTTGCGTCCTTTACCCCCTGACAACCTTTGCCCCCTCTCTGTTACACTGGACTATCTCTTTGCCACGGATTCTCTTCCCGCCTACGCTTGGTAATCCGGTCCGTGAATTTTTTTTTTCGCTTCTTCATCCTCCGCGCCGAATTCCACCCACCCTCACCCTCGATCTCCACGGTATTCTCACTCAGCCACCCCCTCTGTCCCGTTGGTTGGTTTAATCGCGCGAACGTTGCTCTGGCCCACGTGTTATTGAAAAAAATTGCCCGTCCGTGGAACGTTCGTTGCTCAGGAAGCCGGTTCTATTTGGAACGAAGCGAGGCAGAGTATATTGACGGGAATACACGTCTATTCAGTCGTTCTTAACGTCGCGCTGGTACTTTTTTTGCTCGTGTTGATTCTACTCCGGAGCCTACAATTTGTGAGACTTTTATAAATCTTCAAAACTCACTTTGCTTTGAAGTAGTAGGTGAAGAAAACAAAGGTAAATGAGAATGCGGAAAAACGACCTGAGACCGAAATGAGGACCGTGGGTACAAAAACAAACTATTTTTACTCAGCGCACCCTGCCGTCGCGCATTCAGGCCAATGTGCATTGAAATTGGCTGGAATCCGAGGAAGAGAGAGAGAGAGAGAAAGAGAGAGAGAGAGAGGTTATCATGCTCTAATAAAAACTTTCGGGCAAATGGAGGTACAATATGAATTATATAAATCATAAACAGCTGAAGTAATTACCGTATACAAAATAATAATTATAATAAAAATACGAATTAAAAGAAAAAAGTAAAAATATAACAAACGCAGGCATACACTGAAAATTACATGTACATATATACATACATTGAAAAGTACATATATACAATACATTAGAGTAAACAATGCAGCAAACGGAAGCATAAGAGAAAGCGACAGAGGGACAGAGTGACCGAGAGCCAGAGAGACGGGATTGATTGATTGATTGATTGATAATATTAATTTTGCCCTAGTTAAACTCTCGGACAAATATAAAATTACAGACAAAAAAACAACAATAATAAAAATACCAACAGGAATGCAAATTCCATGTTAAACGAAAACGAAATGAGGATTTCAATATAATACAAAATCATGCAAAAATAACAAAAGCTACTGAAAAAAGATTCGATATAAAACAAAAAATAAACGATGCATGTTATCATGAGATAGAAGATGATATATAATAACAAGAAATAACAATGTAAGCAACAAGAGAGCGAAAGAGAGAGAGAGAGAGAGAGAGAGAGAGAGAGAGAGAGAGATAGTTTGTTATGCCCCGGCAAAGACTTTCGGGCAGATAGAGGTACGATATAAATCATAAATCGTAAACAGCTGAAGTAATAACCGAATACAAAATAATAATAATGCTACATATAAAAAAAAGTAACCAATGTAGCAAACGTTAGCATAACAGAGAGAGAAAGAGAGAGTGGGGGAGAGAGAGAGAGAGAGAGAGAGAGAGAGAGAGAGAGAAGGAGCGAGGAAAGGCGAAAGGTAGTTTCGCACTGACAGATCGTATTCGGCTCAGTGACAAGGGTGACGATTCGTGTGGACCTATGCATCCCGTCAAATCGCGCCACCCATACAAGCTAGCGAGAAAAAACAAAGGGGTAGATCGGTAGAAAGGCATGGAGAATCAGAGAAAGCGGTTGAAAGACAGAGAACAAGATAGAGACGAGGAGCAAGAGGGAGGCCAGCCGCAGGAGAGAAGAGCTTCCGGGATAGCATCAAGAGCTTCTGCCCCGTTCTGCGACTTTTCGCTCGCTCTTGGTCCAAGAGTTGCGCACGATCGTGCTGGCGTCGGCGGCGACGATGGCGCTGCCAGCACGCGCACGTACACCGGATACGGGGCGAAGACGAATGGAAAGATAGAAAGAGAGAGAGTGAGAGAGAGAGAGTAAGAGAGAGAGAGAGAGAGAGAGAGAGAGAGAGAGAGAGAGAGAGAGAGAGAGAGAGTGAGAGAGAGAGAGAGAGAGAGAGAGAGAGAGAGAGAGAGAGAGAGAGAGTGAGAGAGAGAGAGAGAGAGAGAGAGAGTTAGCGAGGCAGTGCAAAGGGAGGAGGATTGGACGAGGGGGTGTAAAGCGTGGGCGCTGTACCAAAGAGACGAGCTTTATATCAACAGAGGTGTAACAGAGAGAGAGAGGGTGGAAAAGCCGAAGAGGGAAGCTCCCCCTCTTCGTCCTTGTCCCTCTTTATCGTTTTGCTGAGAAGCAGAGGGGGATTCGTCGGCAAAGCGCGAGGGGGGGGGGGGTGAGAGTAAGGACGGAGCGGGGGCTTTCGGGGTTGCCATGGGAGCTACCCGGCCGGGGTGCAGAGTCCCAGTCTTGCCGCGGTGACTCGAGCGTGCTCTACGGCAAATGTTCGCACGTCGCGCTCCTCCGAAGCTCGACGCGAATGCCCCGATCCATCTGTTGTGTGCGCGTTTCGCGAGCGCCCGCGTGTGAGTGCTCCACTCTTGTGTATGTGCTAGCGTGCGCGTATTTCTTACACAAGCTTACACAAACGCGCGCGCACACACACACACACCCCACGCATGCATACCGCACTATAAATATCCGGCGTGCTACGGCGTGCACGTTGATATTTTTTTTGGTTTTTGTGAACATCCGTGAAACGAGCGCGTCCTTTGACCGTTTCGAGTTTCGTATGCGTGGAATAGGATGTGCCACACTGCAGACCCGGTTACAGCCATGGACAATATCAATCGTAAATTTGGGCGCACGCAGCCATAATCGTGTAAGGAATACAGGCACCTACTCTCGATCTGCACGGGCAACCGTGTCGCGAAAAATTTAGCACGCAACACAGGGTGACATATTTTTTTATTCAGATTTTGGGGTTGAAATTTTTAGGGTTGAGATTTTGAGGGTTGAAATTGGTTAGGGTTGTAATTTTGAGGGTTGAGATTTTAAGGGTTGAAATATTGAGGGTTGAGATTTTAAGGGTTCAAATTTTGAGGGTTGAGATTTTAAGGGTTGATATTTTAAGGGTTGAAATCTTCAGGGTTGATATTTTAAGGGTTGAAATTTTGAGGGTTGATATTTTAAGGGTTGAAATTTTGAGGGTTGAGTTTTTTAGGGTTGACATTTTTTAGGGTTGCCATTTTATTAACCCGGGCACCCTTGATTGGCCGGCACTTGTTCATGATTCGAAGCGAATGTCAATGGGAGATTCATTCGCAAAAAGAATACAAACGTTTCATTCGGCTGGCTTGTACACTCGTTCTCGTGAGGCTGCATAATGCTTTGGTCATTTGGCTGATTCCGGGTACTCTGAGGAGCGAAAACTCCAAACATTAAGAACCATTTCGGGTTTGGAGCCGAGAGAACATTCGCTACTGCAATTATAGTGATTGTTCGCGACGAAAGTGTATCTTACGCGTATATCGTATAGTTTTTGCGGATGTTGTGACTAAGTTTTTTCGAAAAAATTTCATCAGTTAGTTCGGAAATAATGTATGAAGTAGTAGGTTTTTTTTTACCGAATTCGTATTTATTATTTGGGAACAATGTTGGAACTAGTTTGTTTTTTTTTGCCGAAATTTCATTCATCATTTTAGGAATAATGTTTGAGCTAGTAGGTTTTTTGCCGAATTTTCATTAATCATTTCGAGAATAATGTTTGACCTAGTCCGTTTTTCCAAATTTAATTTTCATTCATTATTTTAGGAATAATTTTTGAACTAGATGGTTTTTTAATCGAATTTTCATTCATTATTTCTCAGTGTTTGCAGGAATTGAAGCACCGCAAAGACTTCATACGTATACGAAAAAATTAAATTAAAGTAGAGGTCTCATAAATATTTGCAAGAATCAGAGCAATCTATAATTTAAACTCTACAAATTTAAAGCAATGCTAAAACTTCGTATGTATTTTAAATAATTAAAGTGCAGCAAAGATTTTATACATGTTCGTAAGAATTAAAGCACAGAAATACCGATCATTTTTACGTGCAATCATTTTTATGTTATATTTGCAAGGTTACGAGCGACGCAAAAATCTCATAAATATTCGTAAGAATTCACATGCATGTCAGAATTGCTGCGTTATTTAAGCAAGAATAAAACGAGTCACGTGTACAGTTTATTTCCGGTGTAAGTGTAACGACAAAAGTCAAACGTGACGTGTCCATTTTTGGGGGAGCTTTGAATTATTCTTATGACACCTTCACTCATACGTATTTATGTGTATAGGGGGTGGAAGAGGCGCGTTGGTGCTAGGAATGATCCAACTACCGCTTGACCCCTCGCTATATTTTAACATCGTGTCGCGTTGATCTCTCAGCTGCAACTGCACACCGCCTTTAGTCACATTGGTGGGAGTATTTCTCGCCTCTTTAGCTCGGCACGCGCGCCCCGTTATAGCGTGCCGAGAGTCCGTATCCGACTTTCTGCACCACACGAGGCAAATCGTAAAGGCAGCCGCGTACCTTGCGGATATGCCACGCGATAAAATTTTCTAAACGATCGTTTTCCTCCCCGTGACGAGAATATTAATTCACAACACCCATCATCTTTCGTTGAATTTATTGTCTATTTATAAAGACACGGACAAAAAATAAGTTATCCGTAGTAATCAAACATTGACGAAACTGCGATCGTGTTTTTGCGTAGTGTAAAAAAAAAACCTTCGAGACGTGAAGAGCCTCGAGCTGAGAGTGAGTCAATCGTCGAGTGGCCTCAGTAGTGCAATTTTCATTTTCGCAATGCCGCGAGAGGGATTTGCCTTCCTTGGTAACGAAGGGATTAAAGAAAACAAATGTCTGACTAAACGTAGGTCTTACTACTTGGCCCCGACACTTGGCTGTATCAACGTGGAATTTTTCATTAAAATTGTCTCAATTTTGAAAGCTCGTATTACGTAAATGACGGGCGCTTGGTGTCTCGTCCAATTGGACATTTTAAAATAATTATAAATTATTTCTCACACTCAAATATTCTCACAGTCCATTCGGTTCTCTACGCGCTCGTGTGGGCACAAAATTGGGCACAAAATCATTACATTTGTGGAGTATCGTCAAAGCAACAATAAACAATCACGAAATTGTTGTTCCAAGGGAAATTTTATTGAAAGCTGTTTACTGTGCGAAGAATAATCATAATCCACGATCAATTAATTCCATCCACAAACTTTTATCCATTGTTTTTTTAATTAAAAAAAAATCGTCCTGTCGTGCAGCATTCTTATCATTTAACGTGCTAAGTGATAAACGATTTTTTCCCCTTTAAAACGCCATTGTATTTAGACACCTCACTTCGGTCAGTAGTGGATTAAAATTAATTCGAAAAAGTCTCTCCCATTTCTCTCGCCACTTCAACCCTCTCTCTCTCTCTCCCTCTCTCTCTCTCTCTTTCTCGCTTCCTCTCTCGCTTCTCTTATCACTCCTCAGGCTCGGCCCTCATCTCGAGAAAATAAAAGTGTAGTAAATTTCGCAGGGTGTACCGTAGATGAGAGAATGTCGTTGCTCTGTGCTCTCAGTGCGACGTGAGGGGCACGCAGAGAGAGTGAGAGAGAGAGAGAGAGAGAGAGAGAGAGAGAGAGAGAGAGAGAGAGGAAGATAAATGCTCCAGTCGTCCTCATCGCGCCACGTCGTCGCAAGATTTTCCAGAGCATGGGGAGCTTTCTTTGTAACGCGGCATGAGAGAGAGAGAAACATTTCTCGAGCACGCCGACTCTCCCGCCCACATACCACTGTCGAATTTTCTGCATACATACATAAATGGATATGATAATGTTTCTTCTATATACGGGGTGTTAGGAAGGTGTCACCTGCTAACCTGGGTTACCTTAAGCAAAGCCTTAAGGAGGTGATAGGTCACCTCGTTAGAAACATATCTAACCTGGGTTACCTTACAATGAACATCCCTCAGGTGACACCCTTCGATTTTGTTGAAATTTGGATATGTTATAAAGCACCGAAAAGTAAGCGATACGTTTTTTTTTATCCGCGGAACAACGGTTTTAAAAGGTAAAACCACCCCTTAATATAGGGGTGGTTCGCCCCTTAATTTTTTGTTGCAATGTCACTATAGTGGATTTTTCATTGCTTCGGATTAGAAGAATTTTCGTTTTTGTTTCATTTAAATCGGTGGACTCCTTGTGTGTGAAACTACAACCCCTAGAGATGCCTTTTTCGACGGGTGGTTTTACCCCTTAAAACCGTTTTTCCGCCGATAAAAAAATACGTATCGTTTACTTTTCGGGGCTTTATAACATATCCGAATTTCAACAAAATCGAAGGGTGTCACCTGAAGGATGTTCCTTGTTAGTCCAAAGTCCAAGGATTTCGAGTTATCATGGTAAGTATGATTTTTGCAAAATTTCCTAAAATTAGGTACTAACTCGTTTACCTCTTATGTTAATGCTATTTTTTTAAATATAGCATTAACCTAAGAGGTAATTTTATTTTTTGACAAGTTTTCAATATTCAACACGTCACATTAAGTTAGTTGTGTGGTTACAGATGATTGCATTGGTATTTGTCGATTGAATACACATTAAGCTAAGACGCAAATACGTTTTTAGTCACCAATTATTGTCTGTTTGAACATCATGAACAAGTTAGTACTTTGTGTTGGGAAAATTTCCAAAAATCATACCTACCATGATAACTCGAAATCCTTACACTTTGGACTAAGGTAACCTAGGTTAGATATGTTTCTAATGAGGTGACCTATCACCCCCTTAAGGCTTTGCATCGATCTTTCCAACACCCTATACATGGATGTGTATATATATATATATATATATATATATATATATATATATATATATATATATATATAAACGAGCTTTTAAAAGAAACAAATGTCGCGCCCGGTAGTTTCACAATTTACTCTTCTATCATATCTGGGCAGTTTCTCGCGACAATACACGCGCTCGTGGCTCGACGAGCCAGCCGAGAAAAAATTTAATATTCATACAACGCTATACTCGGAAATAAAAATAAAAAATTGCCCCGGCCAAAGCGATTACGCTAGCGATTATTGGACAAAAATAAAAGTAAAATGGGCAAATTCGAGTGAATCGTCGAAACTCACAAACCGTACACACGCTCGATAAATTTATAATACCGAAAGCTCAAGCCGATTCTCCGTGACAAAAGCGGTGCGATTTATACGCTCAGTTAATACCATTCGCATCGCGTGGCCGAATAATAATCGCGATATTAAGGTGCGCAACTTTTTTCGGAAATATTGCGGTTTCCATTATTTTTCTTTTGTTTCGGTCGCGAGGTAATTCGAGTTTGTTTGGGTTCGTATCGTCGGGGATTTTTTTCCACAGCGGTTTGCTCAAATCGTGGGTTTGGAATAAGTGCGAGGAAATAATGGAATGGGAGAAATTTCGAGTTGAAGGTGCGATGTTTGTAGCGGGGAATTTCCTTTGGTGAATCTGGTGGGTTTGGAAAAAATACTAGGAAAGAATAGAATGGGAGAAATTTCGAGTTGAAGGTCCGGTGTTTTTAGCGGAGAATAACCTTTGGTGAATTTGATTTTCGTGTGAGGGTCGAGAGAGAGAGAGAGAGAGAGAGAGAGAGCCATTCCTGACTGGATTTCCTTCAATTACACAGATTTCTACGAGCAAATAGATTCGCCCTATTTTTCATCCCCTCAACTCTTTTGCTCTTTGCTTCCTCGTTGACTCTTTTTGCCCTCGAAAGGACTGTACTTCCACCTCTTGAAGGAAAAAAAAGAAACACCTCGTCCACTTCATCACATTACGTTGCACAGTGTAGGAGGGGGGGGGGGGGGGCACAAAGCGTACATTCGTGAAGTCTCCACGTGTATGAAGGATCGAGAAAAAAAAAACGACTCACAAAAGAAACTATGCTGCATTGTACGTTTCCCTGACGCTACAGCAGCCTCGTTACTTCCATTCTTTCTTGCTCGGCCTCCACGCGCTTTTCGCGAGGCTTCGAAACCTGATAAAATCTCAGAATTTCTTCGACACACACGAGAATATCCTGCACGAGCAAACACATGGGCACACGCGCGGAATGTATGGATGAAAGTAACGGTGGCTCACTCACAATTTGGTGATATTTTTTTTGTACCAGTTGCTTCCGTTTCCCAACCAGTTGCTTTCTCCTCCGAGGTTCGTACGGATTTGTCTCTCTCGCGATGTTCCACACCGATGTACAGATGTATGCGTATAAACCGTCTTAGGGGGATATCGGGAGCGGAGGTGACGTGCCACGAGAGATACGACGGGCTCAAGAATTCGTACGACTGCAATGCAGTCTATTCGATATTTTGTAATTTAATTCTCATGAGAAACCATACAATGATATGAGAAAATTTGTCTTTGTTATTATGAGTTGAATATTGTATAGTATTTTTATTTATTCATGCGGATTTATGATACAAGGGAACATGTCAAAATTATTACGAATGAATATTGTACTGTATTTTTTATTTATTTTTACTTCGAAAGATTCCTCATATTTCTCGTGGGTATTTGAGACTTTATTTCTTCGTTATTTTCACGTCTTCGGAGACCTCGCGTGCTGGCCACAGCCACTTTTTACAGTACTGTGGCATAGGCGCAAGAGGGCACAGGGCAACTGAGAAATGCCTGCAGTTTTAGGGAGGCACTCCCGATAGAACGCCAAATCTTAGTCGATTTTCATGATTTTTTTTTGGAGGGTGAGGAATGTATATATATTTCAGGGTCATAGGTACTTTTTATTACATCATTCTAGTTTTCAAAACGACTTTTGTTGCTTAAAAAAAGTGCAAAGTGGCGGTGATGTGATCAGTCATCGTGAAGCTGTCCGGAAGGCACGCCAAATGCGGTGAACACTCCAGCACCTCGTGGGATTATCTGAAAAAGTCCGCGCAAAAAATTGCTTAGTATACACATTAGACAGGCCCAAAAAAAAAAAAATTTTTTCAATTGAAAGTTTTTTGAAAATGTTGAGGATGACAAAAAATTAGTGCTGACCTAATTTTAGCCCTTCATGTCAATATTTAGAGTTCCCTCGTCGCGATTTACTATTTTCCATTAATTTAACAGGGCAAAAGTTTTGTTTGCCGCTTCTCAGCTCTATAACTCGGCTTCGGATAAACACACGGAAATGCCCAAAACATATTTTTATAGGAAATTTAACGCTCTACAAAAAAAGTCCTTAGCTTCCATACGATAAATTTACTCGTTCGAATTTTATTCAACGTCAAAGTTGAATCTATGATAAATTTGATGATTTTGTGAGATTTTTGGACTCTTACAACGAAATTATTGATTTTTTTCGTTTTTTTCTGATTCATCTTGAAAAGTATTGTATCCTTTTTAAATTATTCCCTAAAAAGTTTCTAAAGTTCCTAATGGATTTGAATTTATTGTTATGTAAAAGTACATTCGTACAATAATCTATTCGTAAACCGAATTTAATTCCCATAGCATGATGAATAAATATCTGGGGAAAAATTTAAAAAGGATACAATACTTTTCAAGATGATTCAGAAAAAACAATAAAAAAAATCAATAGTTTTGTCGAAAATGTACAAAACTCTCACAACATAAAGGAATGTATCATCAATTCAACTTTAATGTTGGATAAAATTTGAACGAGTGAATTTATCGTATGAAGGCTAAGGACCTTTTTCGTAGAGCGTTAAATTTTCTATAAGCAGTATTTTTGGGCATTTCCGTGTGTTTACCCGTAGGCGAGTTATGAAGCTCAGAAGCGGCAAACAAAACTTTTACCATGTTAAATGAATGGGAAATAGAAAATCGCAATGAGGGACCTCTAAATATTAATATAAAGGGCTAAAATTCGGTCAGCACTCATTTTTGTCATTCTCAGCAGCATTTTCAAAAAAAATTAAAAAAAAAACATTATTTCAATTTTTTTTGGGCCGATCTAATATACATGTGGTCACTTAATGAATCAATAATATTGGAAAAATAATGACAATTGGCTAAAGGGGAGGCCTTACAACAAAACAGTTGAATTTTTCTGAAAAAAGCTTCATACTTTGACCCAGCCAAAAACATGTTTACTTTGATAATTTTTAGTCGGTTTTAGATTCATCAATTGGATATAAGTATCATAAAAACGTGTGCAAAATATGAGCTTTATCGGTCAAATAGTTTTTGAGTAATCGTGTACACCGATTTTCAACTCATTGAAAAAAGAATTGCAAGATAATGGCGTTTAAAGTTTCGGCAAGGTAAAAACGTATGATTCTGTGACTTGCCGACTAGTCAGCTATTCCAGCACCATATAATAGTCCTTCAGCCTCATATTCAGCTGAATATTTCTATGGGTATACAAATGTTTTTAACAGCTATTATTTAATAGACGGCTCACCTCTCCACATGGTGCCTATATCTGCACGCATGGCTCGAAACGGAGCAGAGATGAGTCGCGCTTAAAGGCTCTCGGGACGTCATTTTTGCGAATCGACCAATACGACGAATAGCGACGACCAAAATTATTTGACCGATCAAGCTCATATTTTGCACACGTTTTTGCATCGTATTCTACAGGTTTCAAACTATAAATTTAGACAATAAACAAAAATGATTTTTTTTAAGCCTCTACAGGGAGTGCCCCCCTTAATTTACGCAGTATCAATTTTGTCGCGATCGAAAATTGACTAGGGCTTTCCGCTTGGTAGTCGGCACACAAAGTGCGCGGCCGAGCGGTCACAAATGCAAGTACTGGCCCGGGACAACGCAGCTTGAGAAATCATCACAGTGTGACTGCCCGAAAAATAACCTATTTTCGCAATTTTTTTTAGGTGGATAGGATAAGCTAATCGATCTAGGTTGTTTTTTACAAATTGAAGCACCGATAAAGAATGCAAAGTGATTTTTTTTATTTCTTTATTTATTGTTTAACATTGTGTTTATTTGCGGATAATTGCGTGGACGAAAATGGTGTCCCATCGTGGTCAGGATTGAGGCCGCAAATTTTATCCCAAACAAAAATTTCAAAACGATTATTAATCTGTAGGAAAGCCGCTATGTTCCTATGGAGGTTTTTTTTTTGTGAAATTTGAAAAAAATGGCAGCGTTTTGAACAAAAAGTATCAAATTTAGCCTTCTTTTTGACAGTTTTTCGTATAAAAAAATAGGAATATAAAAAATAAAAAGCTTCCATAGCAACATAAGGAATGACGTGTAGAATGTTCTGTTAAAATTTCAAACGGATAGCGTAAGAACTCATCCTTTAAGAGTGGCCACCGCTTTAAAAAACATCGTTCAGAGAAAAACGCGTTTAAAGTTCTAAGAAAGGCTGTTAAGGCGTTACCCCCACTTGTAGCGCAAAAAAGGCCTTTTTCATGAATTTTTTTAAAGAAAACTACAAAACATTTTTTAATCGATCAATATACCATCTTAAAGAACACATCTTGAAGAACTTTCAGTAATTTTTTTATTGAAAAATATTACATCGTTTAGTGGCAAATGGCCGTCAATGAAATAATGTTTTTATATACACGGTTTGCGGTGACCAACATTGCGGCGAAGTGGATCATCTGAAAAAAAAATGCGGATGGATTTAGTCAAATATAAGTATAAACTAGTCTTTAATCGAAGGATTTTAAAAAATATTCATTTTTCACAAAATGGCGGACGGTCAAAGTTAATGGTTCGGTTTTAACGAAAAAAAAACGGCCGTTTTTTGGCTATAAAACGGCCATTTTTTTCGAAAAAAAAATCGAACGATTAAAGACTACATTTTTATGTATTAAATAAGCCTGCAAAATTTCAAGAAGATCGGATCATTAGTGATCGAGTAATCTTGGTCACCGACTTCAGAAATGCCATTTTGAGAAAAAACGCGTTTAAAGTTTCTCTTTCAACGCTCTTTCAACGCGGATTCTTCTCTTTCAACGCTCATATCTCAGTCAATTTTGTTCGGATCGACTTGAAATTTTCAGGACATATTCTCAGATACTTAAACTTCAAAAAAATGCAATAAAAAAAATCGACTTTTTCAAAATCGCAAGTGGGGTTAACCCCTTAAGAAAGGTTTAACTTTCGAAAGGCTGTACCGCCCGAAATAATTTGAATTTCGATCTAAAAATTAGACAGAACGTTCGGAACATGCAAAAAAAATCGATTTATTGAAAATTTTACACTGTGATGATTCTGTAACACGGGAGATCGCTACTTGCGGTGTAAATTACTGCACATTAACCACGTAATTATATATTGAAAAATTTATAAAGGAAGTGCCGCGAAGACACACGTAATTTTTTTTACTGGCAAACTGGCCAAGGCCAAACGAGAACATTGTGGAAGGTAGAAATTTATTTTTCCACACACTGCCCTCAATTAGTTTCTCCGTCGTAATTTTCCTCGATTATTGTTTCAAACGATCGTACAGTAACATTATTCACTTTTTATATTGACTCGCGAATAAGGGCCTGAACTCTCCTTTCGGTGGACGTAAAGTTTATGACTACCAAGCCGAAATACCTCGATTAAAAAAAATAGCTTTTTAAGCTCTCCTTTGTGCATCCACCTTTACTCGCTGTTCATTGAAAAAAGAGTGGCCTTTTACACTGCAATAACGTACGTGGCGATGGCAGGTCCTCATAGCCATTCCTGTGAACTCTCGTACATCTATACACATCTATTTGCAAATACAGCGATTATTTTCACACGTCACAGTATTTTTTGCCTCCCGTGAAAATGGTTCTCATACTCGGGCACTTTTTATGCGATCGAAAAATATCGATAAAAACCATCAAAGGCTCTAATTGAAAATAAACATTAGAACATTCCTTTTACTGCATCTGTCTCATGGAAAGGGGGATTCTAACGATCTGCCAAAGAGTTTGGTATGGTGAATGAACTCTCTGAATATATGGGTGGTCGTGAACACATTTGAGGTCATTTTTTTTCTCTTGGAACCGAATCAATACTCATTTGATTTTACTGTATTTTTTTTTTTTTCGCATGCAATTAAATGAATCCCAGACAGGTGTGTTGAACGATATTTTCTAGATCACGAAGAAAATAACTCACGGTTTGACGTTTCAAGGATTTGTATACTTTTTTCAAGGATTTGTATATGATTTGTAGGGGGAGTGGGGAACAATGTATCACGAGGCACTGTGATCTAGACGCCATTTCTCGGAGGT
This sequence comes from Ophion ellenae, assembly GCA_963210295.1. Classification (NCBI taxonomy): domain Eukaryota; kingdom Metazoa; phylum Arthropoda; class Insecta; order Hymenoptera; family Ichneumonidae; genus Ophion; species Ophion ellenae. Next base: position 41,215,172 of record OY723386.1, on the reverse strand, counting down.
TCATAGCTCGTGAATTCCGAAATTTTTTGTGTTTGACCGCGATTTATATTTTGTTTCGTCAGGCATACAACAAAGTCGATAGCAGCTCACAAAACATTATTGAAAATTCAAAATTGATTTGAGGATTGGAAGAAAAATATTTCGCTCGCCGGAAAAACGTAAAATATAACGTAACTTTCTGTAGCGGCTCGGGTTTTCGGTTCTAATCGATAGTTTTATTATTCACGATGAGCTGAGTGACATGTGTTTTTTTATTCGTGTTTTAATGAAGGTCTTAGGCTCATAAAATAATACTCATAAAATAAATTACACATCTATTTAGTATGAATATCAAGTTATTAAAAAATATATATATATATATATTTTCGATGGACAAAATGGCTGACTACTAATATTTTCTTTTGTTATATTTTTTTAGGGGCTCCGCGGAGTGACATTTAGCATCCACAATTTTTTACCTAGAACAAAAATTCTCGTCAATCTACATTAGAATACCTAGAGAAGTACGTATTTTTTCAAAAGTTGTAGGTATTTAAACTTAAGAAATGAATTTTCGATGAAAAATTTCGTTATAACTGCTCATAAAATGCTCATAAAATGAAAAGTTTTCGATTAATCATAAATTCCGTACGTACTTCTCTGCGAAGTGCAATTGGGAACATAACTTTTAAATTTGAAGCAAATCGAGTGAAAATTGTTGAAGTTATCTGTCACGCCAATTGGAAAAAAGCTGTTTCGAGAAGTTTCGAGTAGTCGGCCACTTTGTACATGGAAAAAAAAATTTCTTGCAGCTTGATGTTCATACTAAATAGATGTGTAATTAATTTTATGAGTGAATCACTTTTTCATACGAAAAAAAATTGTTAAATTCGCGCATGATTTTATACCCGTTGCTGTGGCCTAAGGCCTTAATAGTTATTTTCATCAATAACCAAATATTTAACTAGTGGGGTACAATGTATCACCGAGATGTGGGGCACAATGCCCCTACTGCCAATGAGGAAGCAAATAAGTGAGACGGATAAATGAATTGTAAAAATAAGACGTTCCTGTGATATCACTGATATTATACTGATGCTGATATACTTATTTTGTGTGGGTTCGTACTGTTATGTGTAAAAAATGTTATCTATGTCAGAAAAATCTAAGAGTTTTGACCACCTCATTCTACCCTACGTTTCGCAGTAGTTGACACACCGTACTCACCTATATGATACATTGTACCCCCCCCCCCCCCCCCCCCATGGGGTACAATGAACCATGTCGCAAATTTTTTCGATCCCATTATTTTGGTATTTTTAATCTTTTTGCACAAAATATGGGAGTTTCATTGTACGCCCAAAGGTCTATAAAATCGGTTATGACCTTTTTTTCTAATCAGACTACCTTGAGTAGAGTAAAAATTCGTTAGAAAAAAGTGACAGACTGTACCCCACCTTCCCCTGTATGTCAAGAATTTGGACATGATTTCCAAATCAACTTTGGTAAAGTTTATTTAAAAAAAAATTAATCCAAACAAAGATATAGGCATCCGTAAAACGTCTATCTCTCTCTCTCTCTCTCTCTGATTATATCCGCCATACCAAGTCAACGTCTCCTAACTCAACTCGTGCCACCTACTTACCCACTGCACCTTGTGTGATCCTATTGGAATCGATTTTTCGAGAGCCAAACGTGCGTCGAGGGTCTTTGACGACTAAACCTCGTTAGGGTATCGAACATTCTCCCTCCGTTTATCTCCCTCTTACTCGCCCTCCCTCATTCATATCCCCGGCTCATGGGGTGAACAACGCCAAAGACCCGTCTACGTCGAAGTAGCCCAAGAGTACATCGAGAGAAAAGCCGACGGGCAAAGGAGGGGGTGAATAAAAAAAAAACTGTATTACCCCTAGACGCAGAATCACGAAGGTGGTCCCGACGTCTTTTCAGTACCCGCGTGAAACTTTTCTCAGATACGATTGCACACATCGTATATCGTCTGGCAGCAATTGAATTCTCCGATTTATCGCATCTTTATATGTTTTCATCAACGTTTATTCCCCCGTCGCTTTCTTTTACGGTCGTCTCGTCTGCATCGGCCTTTTCCTCAGCAACCAAACAGATGCAATTGCATTTCGTTTTTTTTTGCCCGAATGTAATTTGAAATTGCAAAGTGCAAACTCGGGAGAATATTAAATTCGTATTTTCTTTTGCCCCTTGTAATTTTCGTTGCGGAATGATTTATTTTGTTTTCAAAAAGCCCTCAGCCTCGATAGCCGCGAGAGATATTGCGATATGGATATTGGACGAGGAGCCTCCTGTAATACACCCGGAGAGCGAGAAAATTCAGCCCATCTGCGGGAACAAAGTAAAGAGCGATGCGGAGAAAGAGATAGCGAGAGTGGAATGAGAATGCGGAAAGAAATGGCACGCGAGAAAGAGACAGTGAAATGTAAGGCGAGAAGTAGAATAAGAGAGAAAATGAAGAGCTAAAGAAAAAGCGTGCGAATGGAGCTTACAGAGACAGAGAGAGAGAGAGAGAGAGAGAGAGAGAGAGAGAGAGAGAAGAATAGGGGTAGAGAGGAAGAAAGGAAAAGTTCGTATTCAAGCACCCGGGCAAATGCCGTACAGACTTTTCCACTTCGCAGGACGAGCTGCGAGGCTCTCTTTCTACTGGCTTATTCGTTTGGGGTCGTGCCTCGTCCGCGAGCATACAGGCTATAGATTTGAAAAAAGGCGAAAGGAACAAGCGGGACAAAAAAGGATGACAGCGTGATAAAATTGGAGTGAGGAAAAAAGGCGCTCATCACGTGGCTAGTTGCAGTCCGGAACAATATCGAGAAATTGTACTTGATTATATTTATCCTAATTAAGGGGACTTCTCACTTTAGACGCTAAAAAAGGCTATTTTCATTATTTTTTTTGATAGGTTTATATTAAAGATATTGATGTAAAAGTTTTTACACTGAATCAATACACTTTCAAAATACATTTTGAAATTTTTTAATTTATTTAAGTCGCTTATTTATAGACGAAAATGGTAGGTAAAAAAATGTTCTAAAAATATTGTAGGTCTGCGCTGTTGATGAAATCTCGGAGATGGATCATCCAAAACAAAAAAATCAAAAGTCTTTAGATTCAGTATGATAATGGCCATAGCGCAAATCACGCGATTTGTTATGTATGCAAAAATAACAAAATGGCCGACATTTTTCGAAAAAACAAAAGAAAACATCTTTTTCCACCGTTTTTGGCTAAAAATAAATAGTAAACATCACAATTTTAAAAAAATCTTGATATGCGCTATAGCTATAGTTGTAAATAATATGTGGTTAAAATTTGATTAGGATCGGTTCAGTAGTTTCGAAGATTTTATCAACAAGCCGTCGAAATACGTTGTTTCGACAAAAACGCGTGGAAAGTTTTTTTGGGTTACGTAAATACATAAATTTTTTTAAATGTATTTCGAAAGTGTATTTATTAAATGTAACAGCTTTTATATCAATATCTATAAAATAAACCAATAAAAAAAATTCATGAAAATAGGCTTTTTTTAGCGTCTAAAGTGAGAAGACCCCTTAAGACTTCACATTTATGTGGCTGACCGAAAAATGAAACTTGTTGGCCATTTTTTGAGAATACTAAAAAAACAATCGAAATGAGGTTTGGAGGAAAATCTGACAAAAAATACAGAATGGTGGCTTAGTCGTGGTTACACTAGCAAGGAACACCACTCAAGAGTCCACCTTCGGTTTTGTTGAAACTCATGTATGTGATAAAGGGTTGACAACTATTAGACACGTTTTTTTTTGTCGGCGAAAAACGATTTTAAGGGGGGAAAGTACTCCACAAAGAAAGGCGTGTTACCGCTCAATTTAATTCTTTTTCAATACTTCTATGTTGGATTTTACATCGATTTACTTTAGAAGAATTTTGGTTTTTGTTTCATTCAGATCGGTGGGCTGCTTGTGGGTGAATCAGCAGGATGAGCACTCGAAATGCCTTTCCTTGAGGGGTGGTTTTCCCCCTTAGAACCGTTTACCCGCCGATAAAAAATACGTGTCTAATAGTTTTCAATGCTTTAGCACATATATGAGTTTCAACAAAATCGAAGATGAACACTCATATGATGTTCCTTGGGTAACCGTCTTTTAAGGGGCTCTGCGAGAGGACGCAGAACTCTTATGAACCAGCACATAGAACGAAAAGAAAAAAAGGCGTTTACATCAGTTTTGCTAAAAAAGTACACAACATTATTAAAAAATATTGTTTTTTTCGCAAAGTGGCATAATTTTGGATGCACCTTTTCTGTTTGCTAAAAAATTGCCTTTCAATTGTTTATAAAAACGCGAATTCTTGATGAATGGTAAAAATCGTGTGTACTTCGTCAGAGTATCTATCTGAGAAGCTACAGCTAAATTGTCAAGTCAATCGGATAAAATTTTTTCGAATTAAGTGTTCTCCCGACTACAAAAACGTGATCTCGAGAAAAACGCGTTGGAATTTCCAAAACTGATTTAGAAGCTCTCGTTTACACGACGGAATTAAAGCTCTCATTTCAATTCTGCGTGTACCCACCGAGGCATTTTGATAGTACCTAGGTCATCAGTGGTTAGCTCGTTGTATATTTTTTTTTACAACGACTGGACTAAACGACTCCAAATTGCTACTTTCACCGTCTAGGCTGCATCCTGCGTTCCGGAGCGCTTCGGTAAATGAGCTCTTAAAGATAAAAAAAATCTTTCCGCGAACAATCATTTTTGTATATTATTCTTGTGATTTTTAGACATCATTTGCGCCAACAAAAAACCGATGAAACTTATTTTCCTACTCGCAAGGAACATCCCTCAGGTGACACCCTTCGATTTTGTTGAAATTTGGATATGTTATAAAGCGCCGAAAAGTAAGCGATACGTATTTTTTTTATCGGCGGAAAAACGGTTTTAAGGGGTGAAACCACGCCTCGAAAAACGGCATCTCTAGGGGTAATATAGCAGTTTTACACAAGGAGTCCACCGATTTCAATGAAACAAAAACGAAAATTCTTCTTATCCGAAGCAATGAAAAATCCACTGTAGTGACATTGCAAAAAAAAATTAAGGGATGAATCACCCCTATATTAAGGGGTGAATCATCCCTATATTAAGGGGTGAATCACCCCTATATTAAGGGGTGGTTTCACCCCTTAAAACCGTTTTCCACCGATAAAAAAAATACCCATCGCTTACTTTTCGGTGCTGTATAACATATCCAAATTTCAACAAAATCAAAGGGTGTCACCTGAAGGATGTTCCTTGTCAGATGTAACGTCTTTAGGAAGCTACTATCTACGTATGAATTCTGACAGGACCCTCGTGCATTCATTCCAAAACGCGTGTATTCGTAAAAAAAATTGAATCACGATTTTCTTCTAAAATCAGATCATAAGACCATCGTCAGAATTCACAGCATTTTTTTTACCACGCAAATAAACCATTTTTGGTAAAGAAAAACGTTCCGTCACTCGCATTGTTTTTTCCCCCGCATACATTTACAAAACCGTACAGTTTGTTGAACGAGTGCGTCCAGAGAAATTCCAAATTGCCGTGACAATTAAATTAAGAGAGAATAATTGATATCGAATCGTTGACTTCTCGCGGTGCAGTGGCCATTGTTCGAACGAGCATAAAAAAAACAACCCGGACACCCACCGTGCAGCCTCGCCGCTATGGGCGATGGAGAAAAATCGATGGGGCTAAACTGCAAATGCAATTTTTATCGTGGCAAAGGCAAATTTCCACGCGATTTTTTTTTTCGGTTAATTAAATAACTACACGAGGCGTGCAATTGTACTTCGTGGTGAACCGAGGGAAAAATATCCAAATGGTGCCTTTCGGGTCGAACCCAAACGAACTTAAACCAGCGCAAACATCACCTGCAAAAAATACTACAAAGTTATCGTTGTGATACAGAAAAAAAATAGTATTTTCCAATTTGCACTCACATTCACCATCGATGTACTTGCTTTCTATTTTTTTTTTTCGTACGCCCTTGCAGGCTTTTCCCTTTTGTTGTCACCGTGCACTTACGCGCCCGTTAATTCTGGGTTGTAACATATACCCCCACCCCTGAAGAGTTGCCCACAGCCACTTCCGAGCGGCCCACAGCGGCCCACCGATAGCGCTTCCACTGCTGGTCACCATGACCTTTTTCTACCACTCACCTATCGTGAGAAGGCGTATCGATATTTATATCTAGGCATTGGGTCACTCTAGCTGCAGGCCACTTGTGCATACTCGTCGTGCACACTTCAGTACCCGAATATGTAGAATGTGCTTACATGAGACATGTATATGAAGAGCAGATGTTAAGTGATGTTCGGGACGAATAAAGCGAGAGGCAAGGATATTGAGGCCCAGGAGCACTGTGGGCAGGGGGGGGGGGCAGTGCCTGATCGTGGTTGCTCTGTCGTCGTAGTGTGTGGTTCGCGGTTTAGTGGCGGTGTGCTAACCGTGCTATGCGGAGGGAAGTTATCTAGAGAGGGTTTTCGTTGAAAGTGAGAGAAGGAGGATGTATGTGAGGCGCAGAGAAAGAGCGGGAGAGAGAGAGAGAGAAAGCAAAGTGTCGCCCGTGCTTTTTGGTTGCTCTCGTGCTCATTTCCGCGTCCATTTCAGTCCTTCAGATGTCTCCACTTCATATACAATCTTGTCTCTGTCAAGCATGCACATACCTCAATGAAAACACCCAGACACACACACTCGACACACGTGAATGTGCTCGTGCCTACGAGTACATCTAGACATACATCAGTTTTGTCATCACACGACAGCCAAGATTTCCCGTCACGAGCGTGGCAATCCTTCATCAGCTTGAAAGAACAAATCTTCTGTCCAGAATTGAGGATGGTTCGTTTAGGTACACCATTCGCGAGCAGGGACGCGAGTACGACGAGATTGTCTCGAAAGGGTCGGAATTTCGAGTGGTCAAAGCTCCCGGCGTTGGGCTCATGGAGCTCTGTCATTCCTGTTGAGGGCTCGCCACACCGCGCGATTATGGCGTTGACGACGCTAGCGGACTTTTCCCACTAGAGCCAACCGGATGACTCGTATCGCGCACAGTGAATCCGTGTGATTGGTGCGCCGAGGGGAGCTTGATACGAGCGTGAAACACAGTGAGAGTGCAAGGAAAAAACGTTGGAGGGGCGTCGGGGGGGAAGGTGGCAAGGGAACAAGATGCATCACGGTACGGGATACGGAAGTGGTCCGCAGGAGCGCGTACATCAAGTACCGAGAACAGGGACCGGTACGCTCGAAAGTACGAAATGTCCTTACGAGACTTATCAGGCACAGATACCGGATTGTTGCGCCGCTGCAGCCGCCGTACAAGATCCCTATCCGAGGCCACCCAGCGGTTACGACGCCCGCTGTTACGACGACTGTCAAGGCGTCAGGGCGCCCTACCAGGATGAACCTTACACCCAGGTGAGCCTCTTCTTCCGGCATGACACTTTCCATCGATTAAGCCTTGAATGTTTTGGCTGCGATTGCTTTTTTCCCAACTGCCGCGGGTCCATTGTGTAGAAAGACAGGAATCTCGGTCGATCGGGAAACGGAAGGCATCGGAAAACATCCAGTGGTCAATGGTGCGCTCCAATGTAGGCTGTCGATAATTAAAGCAGCGTCGGCTGGCAGACTCGGAGTCTGCAGAAACAAAAATGGCGTCGAGCCGCGACACGTGCACGCGCGTGGGTAGAGATCCACCGCGAGAAACGACGAAGGACTTTGCCGTCCTCGTCAATATTATACCGTCGTCGTGATCAGCGTAATGTAAATGGAAAAGTGAACGTCATAGTTGGAGCAGATGGAAAACTTTGAAACTAAATGAACAACGCAAATGCGGAAATAGTGGGGCTTTTCATCTCCTATAAGATCCACTGATCGATCGACAATCTTGGTATACTTGATGTCAATCAATGAAGGACATTGCTCGGTTGGGGAACGGTGCGACGTCAAAATCAAATGATTTGTTCTCCAGTATGAAACGATCGGCTAGACTCGAGCATACTAAATAAAGAATATAATTAACCGGCGCTACGTAATTAAGGGGCTATACAGGTGTGACACTTTTGAAAGTCGATTTTGGTTGCCTTTAGCGACAGTTTATACTTTTATGAATATCATTAGCAATTATATCATTTATATCAATATCATTTTATCTTGCAAAAATCGATAGTTAAATCTTTAAACGCGTTTTTCTCTAAATTGAGATTTTTCAAATTTGCTGACATTGTAACTCAAAGAGCAATTATCCGATTGATTGGAAATTTGAACTGAGTACTTTTGAATATATTTGCTCTACAATGGCGTAGGATATTTTTGATTAGATGAAAATGGACGATTTTGCATTGAAAAAAACGACCATTTTATAGGGAAGAAAACAGACGTTTTATCATAACTCCGCCATTTCGTTAGATTTTGACAATCGGCCGTAATCATGTTAGCAGTGGAGGAACTTTTTTTTGGCGCCTCCGAAGGCAGCGCATAAGTCGTTTGGATCTCAATATTTTTCTATGAACAAATTATGTAATATAGGGCAAATATAGCCAAATATATTCTTAATTTTCCGGAACATTTAATTGAGTACTTTTCTTGCGAAAAATTCCCGAAAGTCACCCAAATTTTCAGCGTTTACACTGGTATAGCCCCTTAAGCGAGCATGTGCCGATACAAAAAGTATCAACTGCCATCAAGTGGAATCAATCATTCTCGCACGCGAAAACTAGCTGGGCAAGCGAAGAAAAGAAAAAGCACAGCCCGGGACCGTCTCTGACAAAAAAAGAGTAACTGTTATATAGAAAGGCCGTTAATTAAAGTGTCAATTAAACTGGAGCGTCATAACGGGATCGCGAATGTAGGACAGTATATCAGCTGCGCGATGCCGTCTGTCGCTGATGCCGTTGGCTCGCAATTTCGTCCTTTTTTTTTAAGTGGCCCAGCTCCTAATTGTTTGCAATCTCACGTTCTCTATCCATCCATCTATCCGTCTCTCTCATTCTCTTCTCTCTCTCTCTCTCTCTCTCTCTCTCTCTCTCTCTCTCTCTCTCTCGCTCTTATCTTCAGGATGTTCCAGCCGGTCTTCATCGGCCCCAGTCGAGGCTCGGATACGACGAGCGGCCCCAATCTCGCGTCGATTACACCTCGGACTCGAGGTGCGCGAGTAGACTCGGCTACGACGACACGGGCGGGGGTTACTTGGATCAGAGCGACCCGAGAATGTATTGCACCGGTAGCTACTGCATGGGCGACACGATGATGGCGACAGCCAGAGGCGTTTGCGGCGAGGAGGTCGAGCTCGACATGCGAAGACACATACAAGCCTGCGCCTGCACTTGCAATCACATGGGTTACGGGAATTACATGGACTATCAGGTGAAATATATGTATATGTAATGTGTGCGCTGGAGATTCGTTAAAGCGCCGACGACCAAAGCCGATAAAACGAATACGTATCCGGCAATATCCCAATTGGCGCGGGCCACTGTCCAAAAGAAGTAACGAGCGTACGGAATAATTGAGCGAAGATTGCTCAATTCGTCAGTACATTTTTTGCGTCGAATGTCAATTCATCGCGACACGGTAGGAAAATCTCTAACCCAAATGGACCTGAACCGACCCGGTGGACGAGTCATTTCAGCAGGCAGTTTGACACGCTAGGAAAATCACCAATCCAAACAAACACGGACCGACTCGTTTGACGAGTCATTTCAGCCGCCAGATTCCCGTTCTAGGAAATACAGAGCAAGCGAATCCAAACCAACTCGTTTGGCGAGTCATTTCAGCCGCCAGTTTGGCACGCTAGGAAAATGTCCAACCCAAAGCAACTCTTTTGACTAGTCATTACAGCCGCTAGTTTGACACTCCAGAACAATCTCCAACCCAGAAAGATCCGAACCAACTGGTATGACGAGTCATTTCTGTCACAAGGTTGCCATTCTAGGAAATCTAGCGCAAGCAAACCCAATCCAACTCGTTTGACGAGTCATTCAGCCGCCATTTTGACACGCTAGGAAAATCTCAAACCCAAAGGAACTCGGTTTACGTATCATTTCGGCCGCCAGTTTGACATGCTAGGAAAATCTCTCAGACAGTTCCGAACCATCTCGTATGACGAGCCAGTCTATGAAATCCAGCCTAAGCAAAGCCAAACCAACTCATTTGACGAGTCATTCAGCCGTCATTTTAACACGCTTGGAAAATCTTCAGCCCACCAAACCGAAACAAACTCGTTGCGCGAGTCATTTCGACCACGTGTTTGACAGGCTAAGATAATCACCAATGCAAACCAACCCAAACCAACTCGGTTGACGAGTCATTTCAGCGGCCAATTTGCTATGCTAAGAAAATCAGTAGCTTAAACAAACCGAAACCAAATCGTTTGACGAGTCATTTCAGCTGCCAGTTAGCCATTCTAGAAAAATCTTCTATCCGAACAAACCCAAACCAACTCGTTTGACGAGTCATGTCAGCCGCCTGTTTGACATGCTAGGAAAATCTCTAACTCAGACAGATCCGAACCAACTCGTTTGACGAGTCATTCAGCCTCTATTTTGCCACGCTAGGAAAATCTCCAACCGAAAGGAACTCGGTTGACGTGTCATTTCAGCCGTCAGTTCGACCCGCTACGAAAATCTCCAGCCCAAATAAACCGAAACCAACTCGTTGGACGAGTCATTTCGGCCGCCAGTTTGACAGGCTAAGAAAATCACCAATCCAAACGAACACAAACCGACTCGTTTGACGAGTCATTTCAGCCGCCAATTTTCTATTATAGGAAAATTACTAAGTTAAACAAACCCATACCAACTCGTTTGACGCGTCATTTCAGCTTCCAGTTTGCCATTCTAGAAAAATCTCCAATCCGAACAAACCCAAACCAACTCGTTCCACGAGAGATTTCAGCCGTCAGTTTGCCATTCTAGAAAAATCGCCAGCCAGCCATTTCAGCCGCCAGTTTGACATGCTAGGCAAATCTCCAACCCAAATCAAGGCGTTTGACGAGTCATTTCCAGTTTGACATTCTAGGAAAATCTCCTATCCAAACAAACCCAAACCAACTCATCTGACGAGTCATTTGAGCGTCCACTTTGCCATTCTAGGAAAATCTCCGACCCAGAAAAACCCAACTGGTTTGACGATTAGTATAATTTCAGCCGCCAGTTTGGTCAAGCGTTACAAATTTGATTTCCCTGCCTGATGCACATGTGTGTAGACATTTCTGCATTGAGACTTTGCAAACCCTCATATGCTACTCAATGAGCGTTTGTCATGTCCTGCCATGCTCCGAGAGTAAGTTCCCAATGGATTACTCTGATCGTCAGGCTTATCACCGTTTCGTCAAATTCATGCGACGATTAAATTTACAAAAAAGACCTGCTGGCAACTAATCGTGCAAATTACGGAGAGACTACCATCGGACTAAGGTTTCTGAAAAGGTCAGGCTACGTCGAAAAGAGTATTGAGTGACAGACAGTGAGCGAGAAAGGACTGTGACTGCATTGAAGATTCAAAGAGGCCTCAAACTCGTCCGGCCGTTGAAGGCTCCGAGGATGTGAGTGGGCCGAGTGAGACCGACAGACTGCTAGGGAGCGAAATTGCAGAGAGACGATCCTAGACACCAGTAACCCTTCACGTCTGGCCAGTGTCGGACGTATCGGACTCCTTTGATCAATATTTTGCTTGATACTTACGTACAGACGAGCAGGACGGTGGGATCCCAACCGCAGCAACGTGTGGTTCATCCTCGCTCGTACATCTCGCCCTCTGGCATTACTTTGATCGGGAACGTTCAATTTCTCAACCGGCGATGTCTGCGCGTATGTGCGCGTGGCTATGCGAATAATCGAAAGAGACAGATGGAAAGAACGGCAGAGGGAGAAAGAGAGATGACGGAAGTATGCTCGAGTTTGGAGGAGAAAAATCAGGGCATCGCGGCATCACTCTTCAGTGAGTTCAACGTGTGTGCATTCGACACTCGTCGAAACGTGGAGTGAATGAGAGATGGGAGCTTGTCAGTTGATCAGGTACACACGTATATTGCCCAAGCGCGGTGGAGTACCTTGCCGATTTGTGAGCAAAAAAGTCAAATTTATTCTACTCGTACATAGTTTTATCGACGCTTGTATCGATTGCCCTCGGGTTTTCGTTGGCTCGCTAATGAAGCGAAAAAAAAATTAAATGTGCACGTCAGTTCTGCAATTACGGTCTGCATGATACGATTAATTATTCTTCTATTCGCAGTTTTCTGTTCACGCCTATCTATCTATATAAATAAAAAGAGAAGTCCTGACTGACTGACTGACTCATCAACGCCCAGCCGAAACCCTTGGACCTAGAAAGCTGACATTTTGCACAAAGGTTCCCTTTATAATGTAGACAAGGAATAAGGAAGGATTTTTCGAAATTCAACCCCTGAGGGAGTTAAATTGGGGGTGAAAGTTTGTATGAAAAATCTTATTCCTTGTCTATATAAATAAAAAGAGAAGTCCGACTGACTGACTGACTGACTGACTGACTGACTCATCAACGCCCAGCCCAAACCCTTGGACCTAGAAAGCTGAAATTTTGCACAAAGGTTCCCTTTATAATGTAGACAAGGAATAAGGAAGGATTTTTCGAAATTCAACCCCTAAGGGAGTTAAATTGGGGGTGAAAGTTTGTATGAAAAATCTTATTCCTTGAGTTAATATACTTAAAAACTTAACACAAATAAATTATAAAGTAAATTATAAACTTTGTCACTTTGATTTTTCCTAAACTACCCCCTAAGAGGGGATTTGGGGGTATCAAAGTTTGTATGGAAGAATTTTAACGCGCGGTTCGATTAACTCGAAACTCAGTATTTATGCTTGAGAACAAAAATAAAGAATAACGTGTATCAGGGTTTTTTCGAAAATCGACCCCTAACGGGTTAAAAAGGGATAGTCATTTTTACAGGGGAGGATTTTATAGCGGGGCTTATCTTCTTTGAAACATCTTCTTTGATCTTATTTGAAACTTGACACAAATACTTGCCTATGTAATAAAGTTTGTCATTAAGGGGTTTAGGGGGGGGGGGGGGTGGTTAACGGGGATTATTTACTATTTTTTTCTAATTCTCACAGGATAGAGAATAAATAGGATTTAATATTTTCACTTTAAAGTTGCCTTCATATTTGGCATTTAAGTAGGTAATTTTCCGTCCCGTTATTAGGTTATATTATTAGGTTTTAGAGATTTTATCCTCCATCAATCATATATCAATCCGCGCGCCGCTCCTCGGATACTATATAAGCAGTGCGGGAAGACATTGTTTACCTAGATTAACAAATGGGGTACTTTTAATCTCGGTAGTATGTTCCCGTGGGATATTTTCCGACATCCACGCGGGCGAAGCCGCGGGCAAAAGCTAGTCGTTCATAAATGTAATTGGATGTGAAGACTTAATGTCCCGGATTATTCGTTACGTTTCAATTGATCCTTCTCAATAAATAGTGAGTTTTTTGAGGTTGTTGCTGAATCATTTTTGAATGGTGGGGGGAGAAACAAAGTTCCTATGCTTATGGATTGTGTGTCGTCGCCAGTGCCAACTTATTGTAGCAAAATATCAATGATGTGTGAGAATGAATAACGCGAATATGTTTAAGGGGTTAGGCTACAGTAACGGGTATAAAATCATGTGCGAATTTAACAATTTTTGTTCGTATGAAAAAGGATTCATTCATAAAATTAATTACACATATTTTTAGTATGAATATCAAGCTGTTAGAATTTTTATTTTTTTCGATGTACAAAATGGCCGTCTACTAATATTTTCTTTTGTTATCTTTTTTTAGGCACTTCGCGGCGCGACATTTAGCATCCACAATTTTTTACCTGGAACGAAAAACAAAAATTCTCGTCAATCTACATTAGAATACCTAGAGAAGTACGTACGGAATTTAAAAAAAATGTTTCATTCAAAAGTTGTAGCTATTTGAACTTAAGAAATGAATTTTCAGTGAAAAATTTCGTTACAACTGCTCATCGAGTGAAAATTGTTGAAGTTATTTGTCACGCCAATTGGAAAAAAGCTGTTTCGAGAAGTTTTGAGTAGTCGGCCATTTTCTTTACATAAAAAAAATATATTTTTTCCAACAGCTTGATATTCATACTAAATAGATGGGCAATTAATTTTATGAGTGAATCAATTTTCCATACGAAAAAAAATTGATAAATTCGCACATGATTTTATACCCGTTATTGTGGCCTAACCCCTTAAGTGGACGATAGATAATTGCAGTTATTATTTACATATAGCTTAATTTGAAGGAGTTGGGATTATCAGAAAATTAATATTCGTTGTTTAAAAATCTTATTTAAATAGACACGAACTTTGGCAACGTGGGAAGGTTCTCTCGTGATTCGAGGCTGTTAGGTTGACTGCAGTGACTGCCACAGGTCACAGCTGTGTTACGCGCATTTTAGGCAAGTCGGCGTTTTCCGAGGTTACGTCAGTGCAAAAGGAGGCAACGAATGATTCGGAAAAAAAAGATTCGTGCGCCGTAAAGTTTCCCATGGAAAAGACGATTTTTCCGGCCTCGTGCACACAAGCATCGCCCTATGCTCACGGAAGCTATAAAAAAAAAAAAGGAAACGCGTTATAATGAACAAATAAATGTCTTCGATTGGTTCTGCTATTCAATGTATAGGGGAACTCCGGGCACGACGATAACGCTACGGCCATGTTCAAATAAAACAGTACATATATGAGTCGGTCAACTTTAATTATTCTTTCAAACTAATCAGTATTTATTGATCTTTTAATTTTGGAAGCAAACAAGTCTCTCTGATTGTTACCATACAATATATATTTTTAATTAAACCTTAATATGGGATGGTAAGGTGGGAACATCTTACCCCGTATGCGGGCCAAGATGAAACAGCACTGGGAAGTATTTAGTCCGAATAATCTTGCTTTCATATCATTTTGATCATTTGTAAGTTCTTTTTCTTCCCCTGGTAGAAATACCGGTTGAAGAGGAACCAAAGGCTTTACTAGTTTCATGTCACCCTTTCTAACGTAAATAGTGGTACGTTGTAAAATATTGCGGCTTTGCGATAGCTTGTATTCATCTTGCCCCATTAGACGGTTAACGAATTAACAAAAAATCACGCAATAACCTTAAATATTTCTGACAGCCCGTGCTTATTATATTAATAATTAGTATTTTCATTGTGTTTACCTGCCTGTCTCTGATCAGTATCAGCAACTCAAATGAACTGAAACGATGGTAAACTTTACCAAAAATTATATCGTTTTGTCAAAAAATCGATATTGTTGTCTCACTCGCGACGCGTGCTTCCGCCACTCCTCCAAACTCCAACGGGAGCACTGTGCTCGCACACACTGTCCATTAGCTAGACTTATGATTCATCTTGCCCCGCGTATTCGTCTTGCCCGGAGTTTCCCTACGTCTCAACAAGCCTCTCATTAATTAGATCGGTAAGCTGTCTTCACTAATGCGGAAACTTTACGCGAGAAACTGAAATGGTAACCACGTTGCCCCGTACAACCAATGCGATCAAGTGGAGATTGACGTAAAATTTAGAGTTTAATGTTCAAGGGAAGGTTCTGCCTTGTTGAGCCAAAAAATGTTCGATTTTTCACCAATTTTTTATGCGAAAAGTATTAAATATTGAGTATTGATATTTAGTATGTTGACTAAGCGGTCTTTATTGAACATCAAAATATTTTTTAACGTTTGACAAAACACGGTGGTGGGAGTGGGAGGAGCCACGTATGTCGGTGCGCGGGCGATGACATTCTTCGCTTGCGGAAGTCCCAAGTCCCGGACAGGTGATCCGAAGCAAAAAAATCAAACATATTTTCACTTTGTACAATATTGTGCATAAGTTGACCTAGAATCAAGAAGAAAAATTAAACAATAAAAAAATAGTGAGCGATCGGAAGGAAGTTTGTTTTTTTCCCAAAAATGTTCGCATTTTTATGCTTACTATTTTTTCCAATTTTTCTTCTTGATTCTAGGTCAATTCATATACAATATTGTACAAAGTAAAAATATGTTTGATTTTTTTTATTCAGATCACCTGTCCGGGGCTTAGGACTTCCGCAAGCGAAGAATGTCATCGCCCGCGCACCGACATACGAGGCTCCTCCCACTCCCACCCCCATGTTTTGTCAAACTTCAAAAAATATTTTGATGTCCAATAAAGACCGCTTAGTCAACATACCAAATATCAACATTCTATATTCAATACTTTTCGCATGAAAAATTGGTGAAAAACCGAACATTTTTTGGCCCAACAAGGCAGAACCTTCCCTTAATAAACGAGTGCGGAAACCTCCGTTCTCCTTTCGCCAGTATATTAAGAAAATGTATCATAACGACTAGTAAAAATTTCACGAATATCTATGCACCCCAATATTTTGAAGCAACAACCTTAAGCTTAAAATCTATGGTATTGAAGTTTGCATCGTTGGAATACAAGGAGATTTTTTTGTTCCTTTTGCCGTTTTTTCGTTGTCACATTTAAGCTACGAAAATCATTGAGATCTTTTTGAGGATCCTTATAAAAAATCTAGAACCAAAACCTGTAGAAAAATATTTTCGATAATCATAAAAATGAAGAAATAATAAAACCAAATGGGTTTTCGTTGCGTTCCAACGATGCACGCTTCAACACCGGAAAAAGTTGAACCTCGGGTAAATTTCGCCCTAAAGAAATATCACCTGAGGTAAATTAAACCAGTAATTATCGATCTGGGAGTAACTTTGATCAAATGTTTACGTAAATAATTTTTAAGAGTAAAACTTGTTGAATAATAAAGTTATATTGTCCGACACTCATTGAAAATATAAAATATTATTTTCGAACAAATGTTCAAACTTTCATTGACAATGACTTTGCGTGTATGTTCAATATACATTCAGACTATTTGACGATTTGTAACTCCGCATGTAAATTATTTTCATTTTCGTGATTAAATATTTAACGTTACGTACAATCAGATAAAAATAATTGAACAAATAATAACACTAGCGCTATCAACAGTAATGATAATAGCGATAACGAAATAATTAGCCGAATTATACGACGTGGTAACTCACGTTCCTAATATTCATAAGGAAAGGTTGCGAGGACGATCTCTCCGATTTCGACGAAATTTGGCATGCTTGTAGAATGGGTAAAAATAGGCAACACGTATTTTTTTTATATCTGCGGAACCCTATTTTTAAGGGTTGAAACGCACCCTAAAAAATTAGGGTGTTTTTCGTTTTTCGTCGATGACGTTTTAACGGTACGAGATATGAAAAAAAATCGAATTGCAACAATGTTTATTTTTTCGTGTACGATACATCGGAGATGAGAACGATAATGTTATCGATGAAAAACGAAAAACACCCCTATTTTCGGTCATACGTTTCGCCCCTTAAAAATCGGGTTCCGCAGACATAAAAAAAACACGTGTCGCCTATTTTTACCCATTCTACAAGCATGCCAAATTTCATCAAAATCGGAGAGATCAACCTCACATTTCCCTTGTCCGTCAAGTACACTTACGATTTCGTTCCATCGGCAATCTTATTTAACATATTTCAAAGATAATAAATGAAAATTAAAAAATAACTAACTAAGATATAGATTATCAGGCTTATTTTTTACCAAAGCTCAAGATATTTTAAAACCAAATTCATTAATTCAAAATCCACCAAGATTAAAAATGTTCAGTGCTCTAATTTTCCAATAGTCGTCCACCTGACCATTTTTGGGCCGTTGCCCGTCATGATTTAACGTATAATTTGGATTTCAGTCGCTTGAAAAGAAAAAAAAAACTATAAGAGAAATATCATCTCTCTACTGCTTGCTGCATGGATACGAAAATTTTGCAATTTAATCGAAGTAAAGTAGGTCAACGAATTTAAACGCACGGTTTTATCGGAATGGTTTAACGAGTCGTGAGATCAATACTTCAGCGTTTTGAATTTGAGCATAGCCGGTCAGCTGGTACCCAACCGTCAATTATTATTAGCAGCATCCGGCGGGATTTTGCCGTAATTAAGTGAGGGACGAAGACTCCACCCTCCCTCGCATTCCCTTTTATAGGTAGAGCATTTTGATTATTACGGTACGATGCACGCCCACACACACACACACACACACACCCACAAACGTGCGATTATCGAATACATGTAATAATCACTCGCAAACATAAGGGCCTAACGAGAACGATTTATGGATCAAAATCACGTGGCTTACGCCCTTTTGTACACGAGCACTCGATTCACAGCCTATTCGACCGATAATCACGTGAGTTCGTGTATACCTACGTATGTAATCGTTCGAAAGTCACGTACACGTATATAACACACACCTGCAAACATAGATATGCAGATATACGTTACACACGACTGTTATGTAGAAATGGAGAAAATTCGAGGGGGCTGGGCGACGGAGTAAGACAAAGTTTCTAAAGCTTTCTCCTTCCAACCGAAGTTCGTGGATGCGGACCAGGTATCCCGGACGTGAAAATATCCACGTACATCCACATTATATACCGATAGACAAATAAGCCTGTGTGTGTGTGTGTGTGTGTATATATGTGTGTGTGTATATATATATATATATATATATATATATATATATATATATATATATATATATATATATATATATATATATATATATATATATATATATATATATATATATATATATATATATATATATATATATATATATATATATATATATATATATATATATGTTCACGTGTCTGAGCGAAGCATACGTACATGCACGTTCCCATCCACCTATCGCACGCGAATTGCACGGGGCGTTCTTCATCCATTTGTCCTCGCGCTTTTCGATTTGTTACGCACAAGATAAAAAGGGGTGTACGAGGAGCGTCGAGCGTTTTACTGATGAATGTTAAAGAATAGTGAATTTTGTTTACGGAGATACGTTTTACAAAAGCTCAACTTCCGAATTTTTTGGAATGCTAAACAGTGATCGATTTTTTTTAATTTAGTCAATTTAGGGACCATTCAGAAAAAAACGTGACGCAGAGAGGGGGGGGGAGAAAAAACATCACACTTTGTCACAGGGGGTGGGAGGGGGGTTGAGTAAAAGTCACGAGACGCTATAAGCATATTAAATCTGGAAAAGGGTGATACTGAGAAGCTGAAAAATGTCTGTACTGCCCACCCAAAGTTCCGACTACGAGGAAGTTGTAACTTCTCCGATATCGACTGAGACTCACCTGAAGCATCCTTGGGAACACATTGCATTCTAGGTGCATCGTGATAAAAGATTATCAAATTATTTATTGTTGATGTTACATGACATAAGGAATATATTTCTTACTGCGTATAAATTGTACGTTTTTATGTATTACATATACACTCACTCGAAGTAGACAATATAAATTGTTCGGTCTGAAATAATAGTCGATTAAAATGGTTTTAGTATTTTACTTGCTTCTTATTGTTGAAACAAAAAACGAGAGCAGAAAGGGGGTGTGGATTCCATGTCACGTAATTTCCAGGAGCAGCAGGGGGCACCGGCACCCGTCACGAAATGTCACCGAGGGGGGAGGGGGGGTCGAATATTTATAAAAAGATTGCCAATTGAGGTGGAATTTTATTTTCAAAGTGTGAGAGAGAGGGAGATATCAACTGCTGCTAAATTCTGAATTTGCCTGGAGAAAGTGTACCAAGTTGCTCAGATTTCAATTTCTTCCTCGCAAAACATATTTAATCAAATCGTAATGGGTTTTTTTTTATCACAAATTGATTGAATTGATTCGGATTGAATTAAATCTCTGAAGTTGAAGTTTTACTTGACGCATCTACTAAAATAAAATCGAACCTCTTCATTTTTTTCCCGTTTCATTTACCCATTGGAGAAAAGCTTCCCTTTTACCCCAACCATCGGGAATCAAAATCGCCAGTCGCGATACTCCATAAAATTTCCGGCCCCGATCAACTCCGTTAGTTTCGAGCCTCCAAAACATTCCTCGCCTCGCTCACTGGCACAGCCTTCATCGGAGATCGAAAAGCCACCTAATATTCGTTAATGTTGATCGGTAACGCGAGAAAGCAAGTGGGCGGTGGCGGAGATGATCAGGGGAGAGAACACACCCAGTGGCTTTTGCAGGTAGCACCGGGAGCTGGCAAATCATGCAAAATATAGGAGGGTTCAATCAACGAAAGTGGACCGTAGGTAACGAGGAATGACCCATATATAATCTTCAGAAAAGCTCGGATGGAGCTCTGCAGTTGCCAGCAACACGGCAATGTGGCTGCAACGACATCAGCAGCGTATACAGCGAAATCCACGCCGGAGCCGATGTTGTGTATACGCCGTTGCACTGCACTGCAGTTGTGGCATTTTCAAAGTGGTAGAAAGCAGAGCTCGGACCTTGGGGCAGCGCGGTAGTATTGGAGTACACAGAAATACGACCACCGCTTACTCTTTATCTTCATTTTCGTATACACCCCCCCCCCCAGCCCCCCGCCACTACACACACCTTTACATATATATACACCACCATGCGCGCGCGCACACACACACACACCACACGCACGCGCGTACATACATTCGGAAACGAAAGGATTTACAATATATATTTATATTTGCATTTATATACAGTCGAACCTCGATAAAACGAAATTTTCGATATTACGAAGATTTGTCCATTCCCTTCTAATAGACACCCGAAACATTGATACAACAACGTCATCATACACATTATGCTCTAATTTCTGATTGCTTGTAAAAATTCCTCTAATTTATACATTTATTTCTTTTTATAATATCCCCATATTTATAGTACTAATATATATTTTTGAAAGAACATTTTAAGCGGCTATGCCAGTGTGAACGCTGAAAATTTTGGTGATTTTCGGGCACTTTTTGGAAGAAAAGTACTCAATTAAATGTTTCGGAAAATTGAGAATATATTTGGCTATATTTGACCTACATTACATAATTTTTTTATAGAAAAATATTAAGATCCAAGCGAGTTATGCGCTGCCTTCGGAGGATAAAAAAAAGTTCCTCCACTGCTGACATGATTTCGGCCGATTGAGTAGCTGAAACTGAAAAAGAAAAAAATCTCGTCAAACTGGAAGGTATTTCCTGTACAATGACGTAGGATTTTCGGAAAATATCAAAATCTAACAAAATTGCGTAGTTATGAAAAAAAGTCTGTTTTCTTGCCTATAAAATGGTCGTTTTTTTCAATGCCAAATCGTCAATTTTCATCCAATCAAAAATATCCTACGTCATTGTAGAGTAAATATATTCAAGAGTACCCAGTTCAAATTGCAAGCCAATCGGATAATTGCTCTTTGAGTTACAATGTCAGCAAATTTGAAAAATCTCATTTCGAAAAAAACGCGTTTGAAGATTTAACTATTGATTTTTGCAAGATAAAATGATATTCATACTTATAAATGCTATAAATGATTATGATATTCTTGAAAGTATAAATTGTCGAAAAAGGCCAGAAAAATCGATTTTTTGAAAGTGTCACGCTGGTATAGCCCCTTAAGGAACATGACTTCGATATAACGAAACCTCAATATAACGAAAACTCGATATAACGAAATTCCCTGGAGGTTCGTTATATCGAGATTCGACTGTACATCCATATACATTGCTCTTTAGCATTTACTTCACATCCGACTATTCTTATCGAGCAAAAGTGCCACGATGCTCCCCATTAGCGAGCTGTGCGCGTACATTAGT
>OY723386.1:41165923-41188423 GCA_963210295.1 Ophion ellenae | reverse complement strand
AATCTATTAACGTGAAAATTTGTTTACATATTATGGTAACTCGTAACTGTATTTTAACATTTTTTTATTTCCAAAATAATTATTTTGAAAGCTGCTATAGCTGATCTCCGGGAGTACCTCTAAAAAAAGGCCTCTTGCGGTGATCACATCTCTGGACTGGATCATCTAAAATGAAAAAACCAAAAATATTTCGTTAATATAATGGATTATCTTGTAATTGATCGAAGAAATAAGCAAAATAATAATTCATGACAAAATCACAGCTTCTCAAAAAAATCGATTTTTGACAAAAATTTAGGCCTTAAATTGTTTCTAAAATGGAAAATATTTATCGGTGAGAAAAAACCTTTGATTAATTGCTAAAAAAATATACTTGAAAAGATTGTGTTAAAATTTGAGACTGATCGGATCAGCCGTTTTCGAGAAATCTTGCTCATCGACTTTAAAACACACAGTTTTGAGAAAAACGCGTTTAAAGTTTCAAAAGCACTTTCGAACGCTCTGAGTTGTCATTATAAATGTGCGTGTAACTTCGAGAATATTCGCCGGATTGACAAGAAATTTTCTGTGTGTGTACTTAAATATATGTACATTACAAAAAAAAAATCGATTTTTCAAAAATTTTAACTGTAACTCCTTATATGAACTATCGGCAAAATGGCATAAAAAATCGTTCCGGAACTTTTGGAAATTTTTGTCCGGAAATATTTCGTCGGTAGTGTATACACGTATATATATATATATATATATATATATATATATATATATATATATATATATATATATATATATAGAAGTTGCTGCTGATGACAACAACATGATCATTATTCATAGTTTTTCGCGTATGCGAGGGTCGTGTGATGTCCAAATTACTCTCAATACTCACTTTTGCATCAAAACGAAGCAAAAATTTCTCCATCGAAATTCACGAAATTGCCAACATTCAAATTACGTACTTGACTGATCACCATCGCATTTTTTTCTTCCCAGCATCAATATACAAACGTCACGAGCCGCGACACAGACACACCCACACGCACACTTTTCACAGTATCAAATATTCGTCTCGTGAAACTATCGCCAATGAGTTGACTTCTGATTCGACAGTTCGGCAACGAGGGCGAGATATTTCGAAACGAGATGAACGAGGGAAAGTTTAAAGGTAGAACGTTGTACAGCATGCTAATCGCGTTCGGTGAAAAATGATACTCCGTCTAATTGAGGGACTGGGTTCTCGGGCATTTTTACGATCGGAAAGTCACCGCGCGCTATTCAGTCACCGGTGTCTGTTTTTTAGTTTGCTTTGTTTTTTTTTTAATATTTTTTTTCGTGCATCCCTCGTAGCGGTCTATGTATATTGCTGCGTACTTCCATTCCGAATTTTCCGTTCGCGTCGAATAACCACTATGAAATTCACGGACTCGTGATCCGGTAGCATCGAAAAAGTTTGTTCAAGCGAAATGGCAACGGTAGGTCTATCGAAAGCTCGCGAGATGGGAAACCCACCTCCAACTATGTAGGTGTGTGTGGGTGGGCATGGGCGTGTGTACATGCAAATGGTATGTGGGGTAAAAAGCTGCGAACGCTGAGTGAGGGCTTGTTTTTCCGGCTGGCGAAGCGCGCTGATCTGGAGGAGGTCGCGAAAGGCCGATTGTCACGAGCGAACATTCGCAACGGCCGTCCATACTTTTACAATTTCACCCAGAACGGTGGAAAAAAAGGCTTGTTTTTTTTGTTTTTCTCTTTTTAAGCACCACCCGGATTACTCTTTGGAGATTCGCTACTTTTTTTTCGCTCCACCGCCTCCTAAGTTTTTATCCTCGACAGTTTAGATAATGGGACCATGATTCACCTTCCCTATAATCGGGATGGTGTGTACAGCGAGCAAGGGACGAGGATGGCCGTAAAATTTTAAGATTCGTGAATTTCTTAGGCACTGCGGTAAAGCGCCTGAGTTACGGGTGCACATTTTACACGCTACACGAGTTCATATGCTGAGGATTTGTGCATGCGAATTTTTTTTAGTGGGTCAGTTTTCGACGAATTCCATTGCCTTATTTCATTTCATTGTCAAATTGTCAAAGTTTTTGCATTAAAAAATGTATCCTATTCATAATAAAATACTAATTATCGATACAATACTCAATATTCAATTTCGTTGCCTAAATGTATTTCATTATGAAATTTCATTATCAAGATGTCAATTTTTTTTTAAGAAGACAATTTATTCAATATGATAAAACACTAAACCGTCAATTTCATTGCTTAAATTTATTGCTTTATCAAATTTCATTGTCAAAGTTTTTATATGAAAAAAATCCTAGGTATAATAAAATATTAAATGTTCAATTAGGGGATGTAAAGTGGAATATGGTGGAGAATGTAATAAGGGGAAGAACCCTGTACAAATGGAACCTACTATAAAAGAATCTTAAATGTTCAATTTCATTCCGTAAAAGTATTTCATTATGAAACTTCATTTTCAAATTGTCAATTTTTTAATAAAAAATATGTATCCTATACATCGACGCTAAGTCACAACTAAGTATAAAGTAAAAAAGTATTAAAAAGCACTAAATATTCAATTTCATCGCCTATTTGTATTTCATTATCAAATTAACTATTTTTTTATGTATACAAGAAATACTATATATAATAAAATACTTCGTATTCAATTTTATTGCCGAAATGTATTTCATTATAGAAATGACTACTTTTTTTCAATTGAAAAAAATCAATACAATATATGATAGAATATTCAATACAAATAAAAAGAAAAATATTTTTTTCGTCCATAAAGAAAAATAAATACTTTTGGAGTGACGGATTTTTCGTTAGCTTGTTCTATCAGACCAAAAGGTTTGTTTTCGCAACTTCTTCGTTGACGATTACTCCTCGTCTCTGCGACACGAGATTTCTATTAGGCAAGGGGCGCGAAGATAGTTTTTTTTCCCTTTCGTATATTTTCTCTTCAAAATATCAGGCCAAAATGATCCTCCAAGGGGTACGATGAATTTTTGCCATTGTGTCCGACTCGGAAGGGTGGCTTATTTTGTCCTCTTTGTACGCCGGGAGTCTGCGCTTGTAAATAGAGGGGAATGTGGTAAGGCCGGTGTGCTCTTACCGTTCCATCCCCTCATCCGTTAGCGTGGTCCTTTGGCTCCTTGTACTCCGACGTCCCTCGGCAATGCATTTTCATTTTCGAACCCCCGTATACTATGTTGCGTTTGGCGCGAATGAACGACCAGCGGCAAAGAAGGATCGTATGAAAGGTGAGACGCGAAGAAAGAGGAAGATAGTGAGAAAAAGAAGAGAAAGATTACGAGGGTCTCATCCAAGAATTTAAGTGCGGTCCTTTTGTTTGCACCCCTTCTTTCTTTATCGCACACCTTTTAACATATCGGGTGAAAGATATTGCTGGGGCAACCCTCAAAAAAACTCAGACAGACTAACAACCACGTGGGGACTTGGACACTGAAATATTTGTCTCTCTCTCCCCCCCCCCTCTCTCCCTCTCTCTATTTTCCAAAAAAGTCTTTTCCTGCGTAGGTACATATGTGTACATGGTGCCCATACACTGTAATCCCCAGAAAAAACTCCAAGAGAACTATCCGAACAAAATAAGATTCGAACCCGGGACCGTTCGCTTGCCAGTCGACTGCCCTGAACACTGATAAGGAACATCCCTCAGGTGACACCCTTCGATTTTGTTGAAATTTGGATATGTTATAAAGCACCGAAAAGTAAGCGATACGTATTTTTTTTCATCGGCGGAAAAACGCTTTTAAGGGGTGAAACCACCCCTCGAAAAAGCAATATAGGGGTGGTTCATCCCTTACTTTTTTTGCAATGTCACTATAGTGGATTTTTCATTGCTTCGGATGAGAAGAATTTTCGTTTTTGTTTCATTAAAATCGGTGGACTCCTTGTGTGTGAAACTGCTATATTACCCCTAGAGATGCCTTTTTCGAGGGGTGGTTTCACGCCTTAAAACCGTTTTTCCGCCGATAAAAAAAATACGTATCGCTTACTTTTCGGTGCTTTATAACATATCCAAATTTCAACCAAATCGAAGGGTGTCACCTGAGGTTCTTGTGAGCTACGCTAGCCTGCTTACCCCACCTTCCTCAGATAGTCACGATATTCGTAACGCAACTTTACAACACATACAACGTATGCACGCATACATTGTATACTGAGGGTAGAAACCTACCCTCAGCTTTGCTAAGGGTAGGTCTCCATACATCTTTTTGCTTCCACCGAAAATCCACGTTGAGGTTCGGTCAGGCAAACGTGATATCTTCTTAGCTAAGCGTGAAGCATCACAACCCTTGGAATTCCAGGAAAAAGGGAATGAAGTGAAATGGACGGTAAGAATGAAATATGTGCGAGAAAGTGGAGTGGAAGGCTGCGTTGTAACGATGATTGATTTATTCGAGTATATTTATACATATATGTAACACACAGATCTGTCGATGGAGAAATATTTGTAGCGAATAAGGGTACGAAGGAGCGCTCGTATTGGAGGGAAGCTATTAATCTCTGAACCACCCTCGCACGAGAGTCAAGGGCTACGTTGTGACATCGAGTAAAGCTGAATTCATTTTTTTCGGCTTTCTTTACGAAAGAATTGAAACGTCCCATCGATTACTCAATCTGGCGAGATCAGCGGAATGATGGAATTCGAGACAAGCCTTGCGGAACATAGTCCTCAGACCTCTCGTTAAATCGATCGAAAAAGGGAATTCTTATGTTTTTACAGTCGAAGGGAAAAATAACCAAGAAGAATCGAATTTTTACTTTACACCAGGAGAAAATTTGCGTCAGATCAACCACACGAGTGATGAATTAATTGATCGGAAAAGATTGTCGGACCGCTGATTGATATTCGTTGATCGTTAACGCGGGGGGGGGGGGGATTCGTACCAAATGACGAATGAGGCCGAGGAAAAAAAACAATTGTTCCATTGCGACGACGAGACGAGAAATAAAACTGAGGATCCGATTCCAGCCGAGAGAAGTGGAAAACGCGAGCTGGGGACAGAGAGACAGAGAGAGAGAGAGAGAGAGAGAGAGAGAGAGAGAGAGATTGAAAAAAAGCGCGAGTGACGGAGGGTCGCGAGTGTCGCAGCTGCGCGAATCTTCGAAGTAAAGCGACAAGGTGATGAATATCTACGATGCGTAGGATAGGAACGTGAGAGTGAGCGACGGAACACTCGTTGACGTTCGAGTGCTTTTTTATTCTCCTTTTTTCTTTCCTTCTCGTAAGCAAACTCAAATAATGGAAGTGCCCGACTTCATGATCGATTTCGCAAGGGAGCCGGGGTATATAGCTCGGAGCATCAATTCGAGCCTCCCTCCGTCGTTATCTCCCAGCGGATATACACAGAACGGACCTGGCTTACTCGCCATTCGATCTTGTCAAATATTCAGAGTCCGAACCCACGTTCCGGATACCGGACAGGACTATCAATGTACACTTTTGCGTATCCATACGTGGCGCACCGATGCGTGCGTGTGAAGATAGACTACGTTGGGCCGGAAGAGTGCGTGAGTAAAATCAAATGTGAGGAAGTCGTTGGGGGTGATCACGGAAAAGGGAAAGTTGTCCGTTTGTTGGTAGAAAACGTTTTAGCTACGTAACTGTGTGTTGGACACGAATCGTCACGTGAGTGCGTACACGATCATTTGAGACGCGAAGAGACTCTGGGATAAAAGAGGCATCTTCTTGGCGAGTTTCTTGAGGTAACCATTTCTCTGAACTACCCATTCCCTTGAGCTACCCATTTTCTTGAGGTACCCTTTTTCTTAAGGTACCCACTTCCCTGAGGTATCCATTCAAATGAGGTACCCATTTCCCTGAGGCACCTATCTCCTTGAGGTTCCCATTTCCTAGAGATACCTATTCCTCTGACGCACTAATTTCCCTGAGATACCCATTTCCCGAAATACCCACCCCTGAGGTACCCAATTTCCTGAGCTACCTATTTCCTACAGGTATCCACTTTCCTGAGCTACCCATTCCCCTACGGTACGTATTTCCTATAGGACGTTACATGGAGATACCCATTTATCTGAAATACCAATTTCCCTAATTATGGGATATCCATTTTCCGAGGTACCCACCTCCCTGAGGTGCCCATTTCCCTGGGCTACCCAATATCGCGACGTACCTATTTCCCTGAGCTATCCATTTCCCTGAGCAACCCACCTCCCCGAGGTGCCCATTTCCTTGAGGTACCCATTTCCTTGAGGTACCTATTTTCTTGACGTACCTATTTTCCTAAGGTACCTATTTCCTAGATCTATCCGTTACATTGAGGTACCCATTTCCCTGAGATACCGATTTCCCTGCTTGTGAGATACCCATTTTGCGAGGTATCCATTTTCCAAGGTACCCACCTCCCTGAGGTACCCACTTTCCTGAGCTACCCCTTTTCCTACGGCACCTATTTTCTAGAGGTACCCGTTATATTGAGGTACCCATTCGCCTGAGATACCAATTTCTCTGATTGTCAGATGCCCACCTCCCTGAGGTACCCATTTCCCTAACCTACTCATTTCTCAAAGACATCTATTCCTATTCCATGTTGAGACATGTATTTTCGGCAGAATGCTCACTGCGGGTGATAACCCGAGGCAAATTGATGACTCAGGGAACCTCAAGGAAATAAGTACCTCAGGATTTTCCTGTGGTATTCATTTCCTTGAGCCCATTTCCCCCGGGTTGAAAGTTCGAAGCTATTTTCTTTTCGGCAGTATGATCGCATCATTTCTGACCTTTTTTGCCGAAAAGAAAACAGCTTCGAACTTTCAACTATGCCTTTGCGGAGCTACGAAAGAGAATGCTTGAACTTCAGTCTGACAACGCGGCGGGCCCAACTGGCTGTGCTCTCGTGCTTCCGTCCCACTTTCGATGTTCGCCACCCAAACTAACTCCATCAAAATTGACGTTCCAGACACGCGACTCAAGCCCCGCAACAGTGACAACTTCACTGACGAACGAGCCGTTTCTAAGATCGTCGTTATCCGCGTGACGCCGTTCCAATTAATACACCCTTTAGCAGGAACACCGTGTGTACGCGAGGTCGGGGTAGGATCGCGCGAATTATAATAGCGAGGGGGAGGAGATGGCTGTATCGAGAGCATCGCGAACAACGATTTGATCCTATTGATTTCGCTCGCGCGTCGCCCACGAGACGACCGAGATGGAGAGACCTTGACATCAATACCTCGGCGCAAAACAGCGTCCCATCGTCTCTCCCTCTGGTGAGGCTTTACCTAATACTTCAACCCCCCCCCCCTCTCTCCTTTAATCGCCCTTCCTCTCCGTCACCCCTCAAACTTCTTCCCGTAGATTTCTCATAGGTCTCCCTCCCTCTGAGGGCACGTATGCACGATCGCGCCAGAAGCGTGTGGCATCCTTGCCTAGCTGGCTTTTCACACGCGGCACGCGATCCATCCGACCGTTGCGCCACCTCTGTCTCCTTCAACCCCCTCACCTCAATTCCGCTTCCCCGATCCACCCTACCACCGCGTATCCAGCATCCATAGCATCGCTGTGCCTCTTCCACCCTCGCTTATTCCAACGTCCTCTCACCCCCCGTCAAGAGCCCTCCGGCTTATCCTCACGCCTCTCGCCTGCCGACGATTTTGCACGGTCTCTTCGCGTCCTCCATACATATATGGGAAATGGTGATTCCGAAGACACTCGACTTCGGCTATGGTCCTCATAGTCAATTGTTCCCATACTCGACATTGAGTGCACCCCAATGGCTTCGAAATTACCCCTAGGTGGATCCAAGCACATTTGAGGGTCGTTTTAAGGGCCTTCTTGGCCCTAAAATCAACCATTCGGTGAAAAAAAAAAGATTTAAAGATCGTCCTCGCGACTACATGTCCTGATAGCCAGCATTAGGTAGATGGAACAGATCTCAAATATCCTTTCCTCGTATATGTTCATATCAATATATGTACACGTGCTTCTGAGTACATGCGCGCGTGTGGCCATCGTATTTCGCCGACACGAGCCTGACCGCGACACTTTGAACTCGGGCGAAACTCGTTCGAGCACCTTCATCCCTCCTCCCTTCTCCCTTCATCCTCCATTTAGATATATAATATGAGACGCAACGGCGGGGGAGGATATCCGCCGCGAGATTCAAGCTTCACATCGTGGGCGCTGGAATCGCAGCGGCTATCGAATTGGAGCGTGGAAAAAAAAACATTCGAAGAAGTTCAATTCTGAACTTATTCTTCCTTGTATAACCAGGGAATAATGTAACGCGAATCCTCAGAGAATGGAGGGTCCGAGGGGTGGAAAAGAGGAGACGAGGGACGAAGAGGAAGGGAGATGTAAGGGCTACTTGTGAATCGTTAATTTTGCTGTTGCGGAGACAAATGATCCCTCTTGTAGCACTCATGTGAGCTTTTCCTTTCACTCATCTTCCAAGTGGCATACCTTTTCGGCTCGATTCACATATACAGTGAACCTTCAGTTATACGCTTTTCAAGGGTCACGTCAAATATGACGTGGAAGTGAAATACAGTATGTATCTGAAACTCTTTAACTGTTAAAAATTGCGGTGAGGCATAATTCACGATGTTACTCGATAGCAGTACCTCTATTATGTTAATGTTTGGTTTTCCAATTGAAAATTTGAGTGGTAATAATTGAGTAATGAGCCAACTCAAGTTGTCGAAGTTCCGTTTTGAGCTTTTATTTAAGGCCTTAGGCCACAGTAACGGGTATAAAATCATGTGCGAATTTAACAATTTTTTTCGTATGAAAACGTGATTCATAAAATTAATTACACATCCATTTAGT
The DNA here is from genome assembly GCA_963210295.1 of Ophion ellenae. Taxonomy (NCBI): domain Eukaryota; kingdom Metazoa; phylum Arthropoda; class Insecta; order Hymenoptera; family Ichneumonidae; genus Ophion; species Ophion ellenae. Next base: position 41,179,596 of record OY723386.1, on the reverse strand, counting down.
TTGAATATCAAGGGGTTAGACATTTTTTTTTCGATGTACAAAATGACCGACTACTAATATTTTCTTTTGTTATCTTTTTTTTAGGCGCTCCGCAGCGTGACATTTAGCCGCCACAATTGTTTACCTAGAACAAAAAACAAAAATTCTCTGTCTACAATCTACATTAGAATACCTAGAGAAGTACGTACGGAATTAAAAAAATATTGTTTTATTCAAAAGTTGTAAGTATTTGAACTTAAGAAATGAATGTTCAGTGAAAAGTTTCGTTATGACTGCTCATAAAATGAAAAGTTTTCGATTAGTCAGACAGTCCATACGTAGTTCTCTGCGAAATGCAATTAGGAACATAACTTTCAAATTTGAAGTAAATCGAGTGAAAATTGTTGAAGTCACGCCAATTGGAAAAAAGCTGTTTCGAGAAGTTTCGAGTTGTCGGCCATTTTGTACATCGAAAAAAAAAAATTTCTGACAGCTTGATATTCATACTCAATAGATGTGTAATTAATTTTATGAGTGAATCACTTTTTCGTACGAAAAAAATTTGTTAAATTCGCACACGATTTTATACCCGTTACTGTGGTCTAAGGCCTTAATGCAAGTTTGTAACGTGCATTAAATAGCAAGTGTGCAATTATCCAATGCAAGTTTGTAACTTGCATTAAATAGCAAGTGTGCAATTATCGAATGCAAGTTTGTAACTTGCTTTGACGTTTTAGACTAGTAAATAACAGACAGGTTCGTATTGATAAGCGATGTGTAAGCCAGTACGTGCATACATAGTCGAGGTCAGAAACATCGAAACATCGAACAAAACATCAAAACGCAGTTACATGAAATTTTTTCCAGCGAGAGAATATCACGGGTGATTAACGGAGTACTGAGAAAAAACGAACCTCGAAACCGACGCTGGGGACTAAAATTAAGGGGTCTTCTCACTTTACGCCAAAAAAGACTACTTTCATGAATCTTTTTGATAGGTTTATATTATAAATGTTGATATAAAAATGGTTTCACTTAATACATACACTTTCGAAATACATTTAAACAAATTTGTTATGTATTTATGTAGCCCAAACAAACTTTAAATGCGTTTTTCTCGAAAAAAACGTTTTTCGGCGGCTTGTTGATAAAATATTCGAAACTACTGAACCGATCCTTATGAAATTTTAACCACATGTTCTTTACATCTATAGATATAGCGCATATCGAGGATTTTCAAAAAAATTGATATTTACTTTTTTTGCCAATAACGATGAAAAACACGTTTTTTGTTGTTTTTTTTACGAAAAATGTCCGCCATTTTGTTGTTTTTTGCATACATCGAAAAATCGTATGGTATGCGCTATAGCCATTAACATACTGAATCTAAAACCGTTTGATTTTTTTGTTTAGGATGATCCATCTCCGAGATTTCATCAATAGCGCAGACCTACAATTTTTTTAGGACATTTTTTTAACTACCATTTTCGTCTATGAATAGTGACTTAAATAAATAGAAGAATTGTTTAAGGCCAGGATCGATGACACAATCTAAATATCTCGGATCACTATGACATATTTGGTAGTGATCCGAGATATTTAGATTTGTATTTGATGTTGATAGGTAAACTTGAACGACTTTGATCCTCTAATGTTTTTTATGCGGCTTGAGGTGCTCCACAAGTTGGTTGTAAAAAAATGTACCATTCGATTTGAAAAATGGGGGTAATCTTCACTGTGCGTCAGCGCCTCCATCGAAATAAAAAAAAATTGGTCGCATTTGATGGCCCCCTTCACACTGTGAAACTTTTATCTGGAACTTTTTATTGTGACGTCGATAATTATCGAGTTTTTTCGGGTGGCAGACATAAGAGGGACACCCTGTATATATATATACACACACACACACCCTAATATATATATATATATGCTCCACAAGATGATTGTAGAAAAACGTACCATTCCATTTAAAAAATGGAGGTGACTGTGCGTCAGCGCCTCCACCGAAATAAAAAAAATTGGTCGCATTTGATGGCCCCCATTATAATTATAATGGTCGAATTAGGGTGGCACAAATTTGAGCTCTATTTTTCCCCTTTTCTCACCATCCTCACTATATCTTCCCTAAAGAAAAAAAAATGTTCACGAAAGCTGCGAGCGGTCAAAAAATATTTAGAGGCTGCTCATGCCTCCCAAAAATTAAAATTTTGATTAAAAACTCGATTTTTTTCGTTCACTTCTCACCCATGAACTTGACGCTTTGTAATTGTTTAATTAACCTCGCAAAAGCTCTAGCCGTTCAATGAATATTCAGTGGTCATTCAAGAGCTTCGAAATTTCCAATTTGCGAACATTTTCTTTTTTTACTCTTCTTGCTCATAAGTTTGACGCTTTGTGAAATGTTCAAAACCATTAATCGTTTTTCTCTAGAAACATATTTTTTAAATTCACCTCACACTACTAACCCAAGAATTATAATCTTTATTCTCACAAAATAATTCTTTAATGCTCTTTTCCGTAAACAAGATTATGGACCCCTGTTTTATCGGGTTAGAAGTGTGAGGTAAATTTAAAAAAATCCGGTTCTAAAGAAAAAAAGGATTAATTATTTTGAAAATTTTACCAAGTGTTATATTTATGAGTTTCTTCTTTAAAGTAGATAATTTGATGGTGAGAAAAAGAAAAAAAAATAGAGCTCAAATTTGTGCCATCCTAATATACATAATATATGCGATTCCTCCGCAACGTCGAATCATTTTGCACAAATATTGTCACGCAAATACATGTATACGATATATGTATACGATACACAAACATCTCACCATGCCTAGCATGTATACATGTATTCGCACCAGAACGCAAGGTTTGTTTGTTTGTACGCCCGTAATGTGGACTCATATTCGCACGAGATATATCCGCGTATGCCATGTGTGTGCTCCGCACGAGTGTCTAGCGCTAATGTTGCCGCAATACTTGAGGAGGCGCGACGGCCGCGGCGATGCGTGCACCAACACCGATCTCTTTGTGTACCTCCACACTTTACGATTGTTTGCATAAAGTAAACGCTTATCATGATAATCGTGGTGCAGACGGTAATGACAAGATATCCACGAGTCTTTGGGGCTACCTGGGAGTTGATTTAAATATAGAACGGTTGAGCAGTTAGGCTCCTGATGATTACCCGATGCAGTGGAAAAAAAAGTAGGCCGGAAAAGGGCAAAAAAAGGAATAATCGCGTTGATTGACAATTAAATGATACAATAAGATTTCAATGTAATTTTAATATGCTGTACTGATAATGAAACAGGTCGGTTTTTAATTTTCACCTGTGATGAGTATTGGAATGACGAGGTTCGGATTTTAAATACACTTGATACATAGTGATGCCAAGAACGAATTTTTTGTTCAAAATATTGAATAAACAATGAAGAATGAAAACGCCCCCAACTGGCGACAAGTTTTGCGGACGTTGCGTAAATGTGAAAACGAAAAAGCAAAAATATCCTTAGGGGGAAGACACCTTTAAGCGAGAAAAAAAATTGCTTATTCTCATGACTTTTTTTTAGGAAAGTTTTTTTTTCACAATTTTTGAGACGTAGGGTGTGATTTACTACTACTTTTGGCTGTTACGAGGTATTTTTTAAATTATTTATTAAAGGGCCAGTCCACTTTGGAGCCACGAAAAAGGCTATTTTCGCGATTTTTTTTTGATGAGTTTACAAAAGATATGAATATAAAAGTTGTTGGGCTTGATAAATAAAGTGTTGAAATACATTTTTTTTTAAATTAATTTATTTTTAAGTACAAAAATTATAGTTTAACGTAACGCCTCAAAAATAGGTGGGCTAGGTAGCTCCATCACAACTCGGCAACGGCTTGTCTGAAACAAAAAAATCAAAGTCCATTAGATTCATTACGACACGAGCTACAAAATGACCCTCGGATATAAAGTTTTATCAAAAAATAAAAAAAATGGCAGATGAAAAACGAAAAAAGTATTAAAAAACGCGTTTTTTCGCAGTTTTTCGCAAAAAAGAGTAAAAATAAATTTTTTTAAACCATCGATGGTCATCTTGTTGCGAATCATGTTTACAATATGTGGTTCAAATTTCAAGAGAATCGGTTTATTAGTTTTAGAGATACGATGGAGCTAGATTTTGAAAACGTTGTTTTGAGAAAAACGCGTTTGAAGTTTATACTATGAAAAACTCTTACCTAAACTCAATCGGCAATTCCTGCACCGTACAAAATCCCTTCTGATTGCTCATCATCGTCGATTTCTTTAAGTCTTGCTTGCTTTCGTTTTTGTGAAATTTTCAAAGTGGACTGGTCCCTTAAGGTAGTTCCTCTGCGAAAATCTCAACCAAAAGTTTACATACTATGTTCATCTTTAAAAGATTGATAATTGGTTCAATTAGTAATAAATAAAATTAAAAACTACGCAATATTCACTCGGTACTAGTAGATAATACGATGGATATAATTTATTGCCGTAAAATATATTTTATATTGTGTTTTTGATCTACCATTGCCAGTAAACTTTTTGCTGGGACTGTCCAGGCTTTGGCCCAATTGTTTTTTTTTCCAGGCTTTGCTAGGCTTTGCGCCAAAATTGTGAGGGCTTCTCATGGTTATATCTTGGAAACTAGATGGTGAATCATTCTCATTTTTTTTCACATTATTCGTGATATCTTACTCTAGCTTATCCTCGTTTTTTATCAATTTCTTAATTTTAGTTTTGACGGTAGAATTAATGATGCCCTGTTTGCCCATCATAACGCGTTTGTTACGTGTAAGCCAAGCCAACTTTAAGTGCAACTATCTCAGGTTTGGGGTGGTCAAACTTATTCAAATTGCACAGATGTTTGGATAATGTATTAAATAATATATATGTAAAATTTCAACCATTTTTTAATTCAACTCTTCTGTGGAGGTACTACCTTAACTCGCTTCGTCCGTACGTCAACATTTGTAATCCATTTTTCAAGCACTTGCTGGCATCCGATTGAGCTGAAATTTGGCATACCTATGTATCTTCGGTGGCAATGCAATGATATGGTATCGTGGAGCTGGTCTGATGATGGAGGTGGGCGGTGGGCAATGGAGGTGGGAGGTGGGCCTTAATTGCATATACTAGGACAGTCGAGTTTGTGCTCATTTGTTTTGTTATCATGAGCTCTGTTCATTACACATGATAACGAGAGTCTGATAATGGCGGGAAAGGTGGGAACTAAAATTTCCTAATAGCAAATGCCAGGACACTCGAGTTTGGGCTCATTAACTTTGTTGACATGAGCACTATTTATAATTACACCATTATAAAGTTTCTTGCGAAACCTTTATAGCCTAAGGCAAGGTTTTTTATTACAGCGATGTCTGAATGGCAATGCATCTGGCATGGCAAATAAATAAACAAATTCTAGAACTAAAAAGTATAAAATCAAATAAACGTAAAATAAACTTTTTTAAAGCAAGCTTTCATTTAAAAGGTATTGTACTAAAAAGTAAAAAATAATGTTCAGAAAAATTGTAAATCAAAATAGCTACTGTTACTACTTAAAAGATACATAAACGTAAATAGTTTTTAAATGTGAAATATAAACTGTAAAACCTTGAGGCGTTAAACGTCTTCTACTACTTAAACATTTTTTAAAAAGCCTCAAGCTTTTAAAATTTATATGTCATATTTTAAAAATATCTACGTTCATGTATCTTTTAAGTTCTTGCACCTATAATCAGTGACCAAGGAAGGAACTTGTTTGTAGTTATACTGGTTTCATTTTTTATTTTACTGAACATTATTTTTTACTTTTCAGTACAGTACCTTTCAAATAAAAGCTTGTTTTCGAGAAGTATTCTTACGTTTATTCTTCTTAGTAAATTCAGTTTAATAAACTAAGTTTCCAGTTTTCCGCTAATGATATACTCATAATTAAATGAACGTTGTCTTCCATTCCTCTCACAATATCGATCACGAGTATTTTAATTCTTGATTGTAATCGTTAAAATGACGTAATCAAATACCCAGTTTTCCATACCCCGGCTCCTCTGTGCCGAACATCGCGCAACCTTCTTGGTTATGATCCAGCTCCAGCTCCAAAAGTTGTGAGAATGCCGAACGAAAATACCGGCTGCAGGAATACGTTCTTCCACCCCCGATATAAATCGATGCCATCATGACGCGAGTGTCAAAGATTATTTGACCGTCCCACTCGTGCGATACGTCTCTTTTGCCCCACTCGAATCGTCAAGCATATCTATTAGAAGGCAGGCTGAGGACAAGAGTGGCTGGCTTGAAAGATTTAGGGAATCGACTCGGATATGTCAGTTCACTCGGTGTGTCAATTCGCGTTGCGATTACTTCTGACAGGCACACTCTGAAATACCCCACCTACTTTGGGATGCGCATATTGAGAGAGCTGTTGAAATCATAATCACTTCTATGGACGACAGTGACATGCTTACATCGAAGTCAAAAGTATTCAGAGATGAAGACTTCTTTTCAGAATATCCGATGATATACGAAAATGGTGTCAAAAATAGTGTTTCGGAGAAAAGACAATTTTTGTAATGATATTTACATGAAGGTGTTGAGAGTCATCCAAAGCTGAATTTGTGGCCATTGGAGTTTATGTAAGGACGGCTATGGACGTAACGGAAGTTAGGTTAGATTAAAACCTAGCATGTGCATACATAGGAACCCATGAAATGAACAACAAAAAAAACATATCGATATGTATAAAAGTGCTGGTTGGAGGTCGATGCGTTAGACACGGAATCGCCCATATACATCGTTCACATAACGCGCTTGTGTTTTCGTTACATACGATGAGCGTGTGGGTGTTTCTGAAACGTGCAACGAAGCTAACTCGGAGCCAGGCGCGGGGGAGTTTTGTACGAGGCCCTATACCTAGTATATATTCCATCCCTAAATCCATGTCGCTAGGGAAAATTAATCGCTGGCTCGATAACGCTGGGGACCAGCCTGGATTTTCCGGCATCCCGCTCTCTCTCGCTCTCTCTCTCTCTCTCTCTCTCTCTCTCTCTCTCTCTCTCTCTCTCTCTCTCTCTCTCTCTCTGTCTCTCTCTCTCTCTCTCGTCTCTCTCTCTCTCTCTCTCTCTCTCTCCTCTCTCTCTCTCTCTCTCTCTCTCTCTCTCTCTCTCTTTCTCTCTCTCTCTCCACTGGTGGGTGCACTGTGTTGCAACTCTCCTTAGCAATTGCTCTCTGCGACAGATATAGGGCACACCCTCGACAGCGAAGGGACCGTTTTTTTTTCGTTACGTTTGACCCCTCGGCCGATTTTTCATCGGAGCCAAAAAAAAGCCCGAGGCCAGCAACTCATACAGTTACCCCGCGCGGAGAAGAAATTCTGGAAGAATTTGCGATGGGCATCGGCACATCTCATTGGGCACACGCGGATCTTAACGACTTACATATACAACGACTCGTTGCAACCGAATAGTAGCCGAGGTGCGCTTGATATGCTTTAGTGAGCTCTCATTCCAGCGGCTGTGGGTTGGACCAATACTTGGATGGGTAACCGCTCAGACGCGCGCCGACTACCCGGGAAGTTGCATGTGCTTCCTATAGTAAACATATCTGAAACGCAGTGAAAATATCGCCGCCTTGCGAGCGGTTTTCCACAGTTTCCCTGAGCCCTCGTGCAATTACCATACCCTAGTGGACTGGGAAATGCGTGAATGTGGGCGAAATAGCAAAATGACAAGTGCGCGGTAAAATAAATGGGGTCGTATAATTCCTCAAAGCTATGCCAACGAACGTTACGGGGGGAAGTCCATTTAGGCAGCCGGAAATAATTAAATTTTCAAGATTTTTTTTCGGGTCGAAAATATTTATTCTATATAATTGACATGTTACGTATATTTTATTACATCTTTCAATTTTTTTTAATGCTTAAGGAGGGATATACATTTAGACATGAAAAAAATAAGCAATATATAGGGATTTTTTAAACTAAGAAATAATTATTCCACAATTATCAAACTTTAGGTATACTTTAATAGTATATTTAAGTATACGAAACATTTTTTTTTAATCAATTCATCATCAAAATGGCGGAAATGTGGCAGAGTGTTACGGCAAGGTCGCCGCGGGAGTTGCGAATCGGCGTGCGTCTAGGTTCCCGTAGACTTTGATTTGCGAAAAAGTTCAAACATTTTTTCAGTTGGAACATGTATAGTATCTATGTGACGGTAATTAAATTGAAGAGAATGCAAATTGGAGAAAATGGCACGCATTTACAAAAAAATCTACATTTCACGCAACATTTTTGGAAAATGTGGATTAAAAAAGTAGTTTTTTTTCCAATTTTTCAAAAACAATTTTCGTCAAGTAGAAGGTACTAATATTATCAATATTTCTACCAAGTTTCGACTCAATTAGCTTAATAGTTTTTGAGTAATCCTGCACGCCAATTTCAATCCTGCAGTTTTGAGAAAAACGCGTTTGATGTTCACGCCCGCTCCGAATCCCAGCGGTGAGGCACAGGGTTGAAGGGCTGTAACGTTTGAATTTTTTCGAATTTCGCTTTGAAACTTTGGGAACATATTCTACATATATAGTTCTATCGTTTGAAGAGAAAAAAAAAGAAATCGATTTTTTGATCGTTGTAAATGTATAACCCGCCTTAAAAATCGCGACTGTACGACACTTTCTTCGGAGACGGTTGCCGCCTGAGTTGTTCCACGGCGTACATACGCCGTCTGGTGCATACCAGACGCAGCGTCTGGTGCATTGATCTGAAACATCAGAGCTTAGTTTCACATTTCTACAACCTACACGCTCTATATGCACCTAAAAAACCCGAGGAAAGTGAAGATTCGAAAAATGGAACGTGTTTTAAAAGATTATCTATTTTTGGACATTTTTACGGTAGTATTTGTGAATGAAAAATTAGTTTCTCAAAATGAATTTCCAGGAAGTTAAGGTTCACATCGACCGTAATTATGTTATATAAAAGTCTGCAAAATTTCAAAATGATGGACCCGATGTTTATTAAGTGATCTCGTACAATAGTCACGAAAACGTGATTTTCAGGAAATGTCGTTAAAGGGATCATCACAGTGTAACAGGTCGAAAAATAGCCGACTTTGTTATTTATTCCGATGGTTAAAATACTTTAATCAGTCTGATTTTTTTATGTCGAATCAAAGCACTCATGAAGTGCAGACAATACATTTTTCGGGGGCAGGTGAGGGTTTAGCGTGAAAAAAAACACTTCTTTGCGAATTTTTTTCATCTATATGGATAGAGTAAATTTATTGAAACCTTTTGTACATTATTAAGTGTCATTTCAAGAACATTCCGTGAAATTTGTACGGAAAAATATCCACAAACGAGACGGTGACAAAGCTTTTTCAAGAACGCCTTTGGAAAACCACGATTTGCGGTGTTCACTGTATCTCAGCTAGAAATTATCTGAGGTCAAGTACCATTAAAATTTAGTCAAAGTATCATCAAATCCTCCCCCCAACGTTCTTTGATAATTTTTTTTTTTCATTTCTAAATTTTTGGTGGTCATGTAAAGTGAAAAGTGCTATTTTTCACGAAAAATTCCGCCATTTTGGGGGTGGAAAAGCCCCTCCATGTAAAGAAAAAATCTCAAACTAACCGTTGGGGGGGGGGCATTTTATATGTAGAAAGTGTGTACCAAGTTTAAAATAAATCGTTCACGTAGTTTTCAAATGGCAGTGAACACGGACTTTGAAAAAGTGGTTTCGAGAAAAACGCGTTCGAAGTTTAGAGAAGTCGGAGCTACAGTGTTAGAGGAGCGGGTCAATAACTTCGAGAGTTTTGCTCTGATTGACTTGAAATTTTGGGATTATATTCTTGAAATGTTTAAATATAAGAAAAAAAATCAATTTATCAAAAGTGCAAACCCCTATCCTCCCCTTAAACGATTATTTTTATTTTTTTTACATTTTTTTAACAGTTGAAAATGTCTTCGAAAAAAAAAAGTCTTCACGGTGTACACAGTTGTGGCCGTAAATATTATCCGAAACAAAATTTGTAAAAAGATCATTAATCAGTATGAAAGGCCCTATCGTGCTATGGAGGTTTAAAAAAAATGAAAATTGACAAAATAGCGTCGTTTTGAAAAAAGTATCGAATTTAGGCAATTTTTTCGACCGCGTTTCGTACAACAAAATATAAATATTTTTAAAAAATTGCTTCCATAGCAAGATAAAGAATGGCGTGAAGAATGATGCGTCAAAATTTGAGACGGATAGCTTGAAAACTCTTCCTTTGAGAGCGTAAGCCGTTAAGAAAAAACGACGTTTCGAGAAAAACGCGTTTAAACTTTCGAGTGCGGAATTTTCATATAAATTGTCTACTTACGATCAATCGGCGATGCCAGGTCCATGTTTATAACCGTCTTTACTATCGGATAATGCAAAAAAAAAACGATTTTTTTAAATTTTACACTGCGATGATCCCTTAAGGTTTCAAGATTAAAAAATGTTGTGACTAAATGACCTACCAACTAATCTGCGATTTTACTGCCATAAAGTAATCCCCCAGCTTCCTCGTGGAGTTTATTTCCGCCCGTAAGCTCTTTTATACGTTATAAAAGGATCCTCCGCTTGAAATATGTGAAAAGACTTTATTCCGTCTTTGTAATCCCTTTAAGGGAGATCATATTTGTTGTCGTGATTTTGGAAGAGATGATACTCGTCGGTGCATCCATACAGAAGTGTCGGAGGTGTGCGGCTATGTGTTATTCGAGATGCCGCGTCGAGAGCCAGTAGTAATGGCACATATCGAGTCAGACATGCTCACTCTGTGGGGCGCGCTCAATCGTCCTCTCTTTATTCGTATAACGACTATTGACGGACTGGAAGGCGCAAAGGGGCGGATTCAACTCGCAGATTTTACGTTGTTTCGGCCCTTTTGTTCACAAGCAACATATATATATATATATATATATATATATACGTGTATGTGTCTTCCTGTCTCTCGTTCTCTATGGTTGCATACGGCATATTATGTGTATGCTTTGTCCGACTAAATACGGGCGTGTTCCGTGCTATGCACCTCTCGGTCCCGTCGATATTTAGCCTCGGGACATCGACGACCTGCTTTAATTATTACCGCTGTCAATTATCATTAATGGAATACCCACATCCCCGTGGGGTCAACTGGATTATCGCTCTTTTAATGATTCCACACTCTCATAAACATCAGCATTTTATACACGCTCACACACCCACCCATCGACACACACAGATATATATATATATATATATATATATATATATATATATATATATATATATATATATATATATATATATATATATCGTTAATCATAATAATAAAAATAACTTCTCAAAAAAAATCTTTTATCAAGTTTTATCGTAAGTGAACTTCATAAGTTTATTTTAGGAGAAATATTTTCAGAGACCTATGATTTAAGATGTTGCTGGAGCCAATGTCTGTGGGGAAAAAGTCGTGTACATCCTTAATTTTTATGCAAATTAGTAGTCTTATATTTAGTTTAGAATAATGGAGATATTAGTCAAGTTAACTTGAAATTGCTTGAAAATGACTGAAATAATTTTCACAGATCTAAAGTTGAACTTTACTATTTTTGTTGGAAATTTAACTTCACTATTTTCGGAATAAATTTAGTAATATTTAGAATCAATTTCATTTTCTAAGTGCGCTTGATTGACTTCTCTATTTTTTAAGTAGATATGACTGCTATTTTCGAAATGAATTTAGTAATTTCTTGCAACTAACTGTACCATTTTTAACATAAATTGAGTAATTTTTAAAACTAACTTGATTTACTTCTCTTTTTCAAAAGTAGCAATGACCGTACTATTTTCGAAGTCAATTTAGTCATTTTTAACATAAACTTGACTTATTTCTCTGTTGTTAAAGCAAATCAAGTAACTTTTGAGCAATCCATCACGTTGACTACCATCTTCAAATTTAACGTTATTGTTATCTTACGAAGCTCTATTTTCACAGTTATTTTTTTTCGAAACTTCACCAAGTAACATTCGCAATGTGAATAATATTTAGAAAAGGCGATATACCTAAGAGTATGAAAATACTAACGAGGGTTCTGCGGGTGCGCTTGGCAATTCGATCGCGATACGGTGATGGTATTGGTGGTGGTCGAGTGCAGAACAGTGCTTAAAAAAGGACTCTCGGAGTTATCGGTTGACATTACCTCGCTACCTTTCTTTTCGTTCTATTTTACCCTATCTCTCCCTTCGCCCCCCTTGCTAGAGCATAGCCAATGGAGTACAGTATCAGAGACGGCGAATTGAAATTGTGGTCGGGGTTGGTCGGTGTGTGCTGTTATTTTGGGCTGGTGTGTCTGCTATTTTATGTACCGGACGAGAAAAATGCCGCGAACGCTTTCGCACGGCGATAGAAAAGATATCAGAACCTATCCTCGCCGCGTAGTAATGTTTCATGCACACAGATATATATATATATATATTTACACGTGTATTAAAGTGAAGAGGTGATAACGGTGAAGAAGAATTCGAAAGGGTCGTAGAAACGAATTGCTTTTTTCTTCCCCAAACCGTCGTAAAATATTTCATTTTATACAGAGCAAGCAACGCAAAATTAAGGGGGAAGTTCCCTTTCAGCAGCCAAAAATAAGGGAATTTACAATAATAAATTCAGTCGAAACCATTTATTCTACATAACTTAAATTTTATGTACATATTATTACATCTTGTAATTGACCAATTTTCTTTTCTTTTTTAATATTTAAAATGGCAGCTGTACGACATTTGCTGCAGAGACAGTTGCCCCTCGAATTTTTCACGGCGGACAACCTAGCGTCTGGTGCATTGATTTGAAACACCAGAGCCAAGAAGTTTTATATTTTTACGATTCACACGCTCTACGTGAACCTAAAGTTTCTTGAGATTGTTTTTTTAAACGACTTTTTCATCAACCACTACTTTATTAAAAATTTCATGAGAAATAGGACATTTTTTCCAACGCGTACCGTTTCTCGAATTATTACTTTTCTCTGGAGTTTTTAGGTTTACATAGAGCATGCGGGTGTTAGAAACGGAAAACTTGTTGACTCTGATGTTTCGGATCAATGCACCAGATGCTAAGTTATACGCTCTGGAACAACTCAGGCGGCAACCGTCTCTGAAGCAAGTGTCGTTGAGCCGCCATTTTTAAATGTTGAAAAAAAGAATTTTGGAAAATTGAGTAATGTAACTAAAATAAAAAGATGTACATGAAATTTTAATTATTTATGTACAATGATTAGCTTTTACACAAAAAAAACCTAGAATATTCGCTTATCTCCGACACTTTAAGGTATTCCTTTCACCAACGGGACTATTTACCAATCAACGGATTTTCGTATATAATCAAGTATAAATACATTCCCATATACTGGTAAAATTTCAAGCCGAGTCACCGAACTTTTAACGCATAATTACGACTCTCAAAATCGTATCATTTGTGCGGTGCTTTATGGAGATGACATGCTGGCCAGATTTCTATCCAACAATCTATACACCGAATAACTCTAGATGCCTGATATAAAGTGCTCACGCGTGTAAAAACATCTCGATATTCCGTAACGACAATAAAAATAGGGGGTCACCGAATGCTTAGAGGAAATATTCGTGATAAGACTTAGAAAACTGTGGCCGGCAGAAGTAATTTCGTAACCATGACT
>OY723386.1:41135645-41165723 GCA_963210295.1 Ophion ellenae | reverse complement strand
TTCTTCGATTAAACTGCAGTATTTTTTATACCTCGATTAAGTTTCTGCATTTTTTATTCCTCGATTAAGTTGCTGCTCGTTTTATTAAAAATCTTGTAAACCTTTTGAAAGAAAGATAATCTATTATAGCCACATCAATTCGAGAAAATCATTGCACCCACTTTTTTATTTCTACACAGAGAATTAAAATCTCCGAAAGAAACCCAATCAAAAGAATACATTCGAATCGTCAGTATCCTCCGTTTCAAATGAGGGCCGAGAAAAATCGACAATCACGATCCGCCTTTTGGTGGACGGGGATTTGGCGGGTGGGACTATCCGCGGGGGGTACTTCCGCTTCGTCGTGCCTTCTCCCGGCGAGAATACTGCCAGAAAGCCATGGGGCGCCTGGCCCACGTTTAGTGCCAAAACGCTTAACGGGGTGGCTGACTCGCGAGTCAGTCGATATCACGACGGGTTAACATTTTTTTTTCTCCTCGGACTATTCAGGGCACATCAAAATTAAAAGTCACTCTCTGGAGTTCCTCTCGAATGGCGGAAGCTCGAACAGTGTGGAATTCTCCACTGGACGAATTCTTCAGAAACATTTATCACACGAATGAATTTTTTTTAGTCCAACCAGAAGCGTGAGATATAAGGATGCAATTTATGTTCATGAATAATAATTAAATAATAACTTAATAATAGTATTTAAATAATAATAATCGAATAACAATATTACAATAATTACTGTTTGTTTAATGTCCACTGACTCTCAATAATTGATTCAACGTATTTTCAAAACATAAAAACCAACGTATTATGAATATAGTTGAAACTTTTGTTTTTTTTAAATCATATTCGCTGGAAATTTATCAATTTTTTTTTTTTTCATTAATCTATAACTTCGTCTAGCTGCGTTTTATGCTTCCGTCGTCGTAAAACCGAGTGAAAAACATTTCTCGGCCCAAAGGTGAAACGCGAACTTGCAGGAAGCAGCGGAAAACGAACAAAAGTGCAATGGAGCTGCCCTCACGATGTATGCACACACACATATATGTATATGTTTATACATATATAGTGAGGTCAACACGGGGGATGTTTGGCAAAACGACGAGAGAGAAAGAGAGAGCTTGAGAAGGCATATACATAGAATTGGACGAACAGGCTCATGATTCATCGCTAAAGCCGTGAACCGACCTCCAACTCTGTCCCCGCCCTTTACTTTTGCCACGAAACTCTGCCCGCAGTTACAATCCCACCGAATACAGCGCAGCAGCGAGCAAATTCCAATCCCATTGCACCCTGGATGCATTCCCCCTTCATTCTTTGCCATGTTTTTTTCGGCTTTTTTACGCCCAGTGTGAAATGTAAAAGGGACAGAGAGGCTCCAGTGAGATTGTGTTTTGTTAAAGAAATCCGGCTTTCGCATAGAATTTAAAAAATGTTTCATTGTCAACAGAAGAGCAGGCTGCGGACGAAATCGCCAAAAATTCGGTGCAACTGCCTCGCGAATTTCAATTATTAAATGGAATTAAAAGTGCAAATGAAAAATTTGTCGCGCGAATCGCTGATTCGGTGAATTTTTCGCTCGGAAAAATCGGCACGTCGTACGCCCACGCAATTGTCGAGCATTGTACCGCTCGTGACAATGTGGATGACAAAATTGATGAATTCGTATCTTTTGTAGCAAATGGTTAATTGTAGAGAGAGCGAGAGAGAGAGAGAGAGAGAGAGAGAGAGAGAGAGAGAGAGAGAGAGAGAGAGAGAGAGAGAGAGAGAGAGAGAGAGAGAGGGGGGGGGGCGGAGGGAGAGACGGAGGGGGAGAGAGAGAGAGAGAGAGAGAGAGAGAGAGAGAGAGAGAGAGAGAGAGAGAGAGAGAGAGAGAGAGAGAGAGAGAGAGAGAGAGCGGGACTGACTGACAGGCACACAGACAGACCTAAAGAGAAAAGGGGATAGACAGCTAAGCAAACAGACAGCCAAAGAAACAGAGAGAACGGGACAGATAAACAGACAGGCAGGCAGACAGATCAACAGACAATGAGACAGAGAGAGGGGGCCAGGCAGACAAACAGACAAAAAACACAGAGGGACAGACGGACAGATAGAAAGAGAAAGATTGAGAAAGAAGAGAGACGATCGCAGCAACGCATTGACAAAGAGATTTTAAATGAGCATTTTCGATCCGAAATCATTGCCGTGTCGAATAAAACAAAATCTATGTACTATCGCGCCTGGTCTGATCGACTACGGCACCGTTGTGTTGTACGTACACGATATCGATTCAATGGCGGTGTAACGATCATAACTCGGGTATTTTATTGACTCGAGATTTATGAATGCTCGCTCGCGCGTGCCGTTCGACTCCGCGCGCTGGTGAGATCGGGAGCTGAAATTTGATCGCGCGGAGGGTGCGAGCGGAAGGTGTGTAAAGCACCGAAAAACACGTGTTTTTAATGCCTCGTTGTCATGTAGGGCCACCATCTGTTTTCCGTCGAATATACGCGTCGTACTCGACATCGCCAAATGCCTCATTGTTCGATAGTAATTCTGTACGTTTTGTTCTTGGCGATAGGTCTTTTTGAATTATTTTTTTCAGGCGTATTTTTTTATGTCTAATGCCTTTGAGGACCTTGAAGGCCGTATTGCCCTTAAGGGCTTTCGGGAAGCCCTTGCACTTTGAACAATTGTTAAGTCGGGATAGTCGCTATTTTATTGTTTTTTTGTAATAAAATATGCAGGATTGCGTAAAGGGCCTTACGCAAAACCAACCCTGTGACATTTCTGTTTTGTTTTTGTCACGCCGTCGGTAATCGATCGGTCATTGTTTTGACGTTTTTGGTCATTGAAGTTAATGACACGTGGGATTAGTTTTCCGGACCTCTTCAGCTTTAAGTTCGTAGCGAGAGAGAGAGAGAGAGAGAGAGAGAGAGAGAGAGAGAGAGAGAGAGAGAGAGGGTGAATATACCCTCTAGGTATGAGTACCAGCGATTCTCGATTTCCCCAGACACTTTGGTCGTCGTCGACAATAAAAAGGAATTAAAACTAACAGCGCCCTTTTGCTCTCCTAACCTCCCTACATTGAATTTCCTCCTGTGGTCTCGGTCCAAGCGGTAAATATTGGACTATGCACTTTCAAAAAGTACTCGATAAAATGTTCCCTTCTGTTTTACGATATGAAATAATAAACACGCGTGCCAATTTTTTTTTCGCAAAAAATGCAAAAGCGCATTTGTGGTGACCCTTTAATCAGGTCCCATTGTACTTTCGATTTTTCCTCGTATGTGCATTTTTAAAGCGCCTGCGTCGTTATGACTCACCGATCATGCTCTCCGATTGAGCGAAATTCCTCCCTTCGGACGTTGAAACGACGACGATGAAAAAAACTTGGCGGCCCAATCAGGACTCCGAACTATATCTGTATAGGTACTTACCTAGATCGCGGCCGGAAGAAGCCCCCCGATTATGTTGCCACGACTGCATGTACGGGAATTTTGCTGACGTTGCACCGTTCTACCTTGAAGGGTCAAATACACCTATGCAGCATTGTACTTCGGAAAAGTGTTGTTTTTGCAACGGAAAAACAAAGCGAAAGAACTGGAGAAGGATCTTTGTGAGGAAATATATTTTTTTAAACCATTTGAATGTGATTTTGAAGACCCCCGAGCTGGAAGGCCGTTCTCAAAACAGCCGTTCCGACGACGTGCTGATAGACACCATTGCATAAATACAACAGATTCGAAATATCATTTTTTAATTTACACATACATTTTTTTTCTCAATAAAAAGTCCGGAAATATTTTATGCAAAATGTTAGGAGAGAAGAATTTTTTTATTCACGATAAAAAAAATTGGTAATGACGAACGAACAATTTTTTATCGAAAAAAAAAACGCAGCGTCGAAAACGCCCCGGTGAACCGCAAACGATGATCGAAATTGGCCTTTTCGATTACACGCTACGTGTGAAACTCGAACGAAAAAAAAAATCGTCCCCTTGTACTGATCAACTATGGCTAAAAATATCAGCCCGATGGCCCAGCAACGATAATGGCTCGGGTATTTCATTCGTTCGCAGGTTTGACGAATATTCGCGGTTTATTGGAGTGCCCGAAGCGAGATTAAAAAAAAACGCGATTGCAAACACGGGAATGAACATAGTTTTAATTTGAAATAATAATTGATTCTCTAACAAAGTGTTCGTGAACTCGCCGTACAAGAAAAATTGAGTTGGTCAATTTTTTCATCGTCTTTGTGCATGATGTAGGACTGGGTTTTTAATTGGAATACATATTGAAATTTCAGGTCTTTGACGGTTATGAAAAAGTAGCCGAAAGAGGTCGAGTTTTTTTTTTCGACCACCACAATATTTCGACCGCCTTTCCAATTTTGGAAAAGTTGGCGAAAGACGTCGAAATGTTAGGTTGAAAATCTTTATATCGATATTTACAACATTTTGAGCGTCGTTCCCATGGAACATTTTCCGCCGATTGCAAGTATAACGGAGTTTTTGACGAAAACTCAAAATTAAGCCGGCTAAACTCGAAAAAACATGTTCCTACACACATTCGACGATTTTTCATGAAAATTAAAGGTTTTGAGGGAAACTTGTGTTCACTTGTAGACTTGGGTTTAGGGGATAAAAACACATCGATAGGGACGTACACATAGCGAGGTACACTTGTGTTTAGAGGATAGACAAACATCGATAGGGACGTATAAAAAAATATTCAAAATCAATTTTTTTTCGACGTCGGCCAAAAAAGTTTTTTCACTGAATCGCGGCTCATTTCTTGTCCCTTTTTATTTTAGGCTCTGCTCTGCGTACATTCTCTTCGCAATCGTTTGCTCTAAAAACTGCCGCTGGATTCAATGAGCTACGATAATTTTTCGATTTTTGGCGGAATTACAAATTCGAAACATCGATTTTCGGGAATTTTACCCCTTTGCCTCTTTTTCGGCCATTTTTCAAATGCACTTTTCGGGAAAACTACTTCAGGTATCGAGTTAAGGGACAACACTACTCTAGCGGCAGAAAATAAGGCCTAACTTTGACCATTTATTTTGGGAATATGAAAAAATGAATAGAATTTCTTTTGAGAGCGTTTATTTAACACGAATTAAAGTATTAAAAAAAATTATTATAATTTTCATACAAAATAGCGGCGACAGAGCCCATCTTGAAAAATGTGTTTTTTTACAAATAGCTTCACGGGAGGACGGTTCTATCTTAAAGTATGAGACCTGGAACAAAAACCAAAAAAAAATATAATCTACATATTGTTAGCTATGGGACTACGTAGGGATTTCTGTTAATCAAATTTTGAAAAAATGGCGCACTTTGAAAGAAATAAATCGATTTTTTGCCCAAAAAATAAGCAGTAATTTTTTTTTTACGAAAAAGTTTACATTTAATCAAAAAACGGCTACGTACTCCCATAGAGACTGTAATTGTGAAGCTACTGTCAAAATTTCAAATTGATCCATGCAAAGATGTTCGAGTAACCCGTCCTTCCAGTTTGAAAAAAGTGGTTTCGAGAAAAACGCTTTTAAAGTTGTACGAGGCGCCTGAAAGAAGTCCGAGAAGCTGCGGCAAAATCGATAATTGATCCTTTTAAAACGTTTTTTTGCTACAGGACCAATTGCATATTGTTTTTGTTATGACCCCAAAATATTTTTCAAGCAAAAAAAAAACGATTTTTCCAAAATCCTAGAGTGGTGTCCCTTAAATGACGGGGCATTCTCAAAGGCTATCAAACTCCATTTCAAAACCGCCCCATTGAGTTTATGCCACTTAAATATTACCGACGCTACACGGAAAAAAAGAAATAGTACAAAATACAGGGGCCACACAGTTCGCATTGGACTCGAGCGATTGCACAGCGATATTTACTGAAACACAGTGCTCAAAATACAGTGTGCTCAAAGTAAATTTTGACAGTTCAACACTTTAATATAAATTTAACACAACTTGTAATTTGACAGTTGGATAATCTGTATTATGTACAATGAATGCGCCAGTTATATCGACAGAGTTTATGTAGACACACAAAAAAAAGTTTATCCATAAAAGAAGTTAAAAAAAAATGCGTAATAATTCTCTCTTTTTTATATCCTATCGACCACGCACTACTAACTGGCAATCCTTTGTGTCCTGGCCTCGTGCCTCATTTGCGTACAGTATAAAAATCAGTAATAGCATTTAAATTTAACAGTTGAATATTTTTACTGAAATCACTGATCTATTCACAATATCAAACTGCAAATAAACCAGTGTAACTGTAAAAATCTCAGAGTGCACGGATAACGTCACGAACTGTCGAAAAAAGAGTAAAACTACCGTGCCACACTGTGAAATTTAACGGAGACTTTGTCCTTGGAGTGCCATATTTCAGGTGTTTACATTTTATTTTTTTTTAAGGAAACGAGTAAAGCTTTTTGAGTGCGGTTTTTTTCTTGCTTTTATTCATGATATACAGAACGTTAAAAATTTTTTTTAAACCAAAATGGCGGCCGTTGCAGCTCCGCGAAATCAGGTCCTCAAATCGCGGGAGGTAAACGGCTGACATCAGCCCCCTCTTTGTTGATCTGAAACACAAATTCAAAGCATATTATCAATCTGTGACCCTTTGGTCATGGAATGACTGATGGGTTTTTCGTTTAGTACAAATTTCGGAAAATGGCGGCAATTTAAAAAAAATCGAATTTTCGCGTTTTTTTCGCATAAAAAGATAAATAATAAATGAAAAAATGTATCTATCAAAAAAACGATCCGTCATTCCGTGAAGATATATTTTCTGAGTATGCTCTCCAAATTTCAGATCGATATGTTAATTACAGCGGTCAGGAGAATGTCAGCCATTTTTAAAAACGTGTTTTCGAGAAAAATGCGGTTAAAGTTTTGTGATGTGTTTACACAAATGTGTTTATAATTACCGCTAATCGGCAATGCCTGGTCCATCCTCTTCTTCTAGCTGCTCATGTTGAGCCGCTAACATCTCCCGCTGCTCTTTCAAGGACAAAGTCTCCCTTAATGAATCACTCTGTACTCAATACAGTGTACACTGTAACCCTTGCACTTTACGTGCAGTATAAAAATCAGTGACCTCATTAAAATTTTACTGTTGAATATATTCGCCGAAATCACTGATTTATTCACAATACCTAACTGTAAATAAATCAGTGTAACTGTAAAAATCTCAGAGTGCACAGATTACGTCACGAACTGTCAAAAGAAGAGTAAAACTACCGTGCCACTCTGTACAATTTAATGAATCACTCTGTACTCAATACAGTGTACACTGTAACCCTTGCACTTTGCGTACAGTGTAAAAATCAGTGATCTCATGTAAATTTTACAGTTGAATATTTTTAATGAAAACACTGATGTATTCACAATACCGAACTGTGAATAAGCCAGTGTAACTGTAAAAATCTCAGTGTGTACCGGAAAATTCGTCACTTTTATAGGACAGGATTTACCTTACTCTGTTTTACTGTAAAATGAAATATGGCACCCTGTTCTTTATGCGGTTTATACTATGATTTTCGCTGTTTCTTTTTTTTCGTGTACGGCTATTTAAAATTTCGCGATTTTGGCGTTCTTTAAAGAAGCCAAAAAAAGACGATATTTATTTTTGTCCACTTTTACTACTTGTCGTCGTTCTCTCCAATGGAAAATTTCCTGGCCATTACGAGTCTCGTCGAGTTTTTGTCGAAAGCTCAAAATTACGCCGACTAAACGCAAAAAGGGATTCATAAAAAATGCCAACATTCCAAATTTCTTTCGCAAGCCGCCCAAAATGCTGTACCACACACATGAGTTTCAACCAAATCGAAGGCGGACACCAAAGTGATGTTCCTCGTTGGATTCTTTTTCCGAAGACTGACGATCGTCCTGTCACAATATCAATGAAAATTATTTTTCAAAATTGTATTTCTACAAAAAATGAATATTTACCGGAGTGGAAGTACGGTCTGCGAAAGTAAAAAGTGAGCTCAACATTAAATTTATTCCTAGTCTCTTCTCCGGCAATTTTTCGAGTTTCTGCTATTTCCAACGATTTTTTGAGGCGACCTGACACGCGAGAACATACGAAATTCAACCATCTCCTATCGCTGCATCTTTGCATACCGACCGCATTGAGCGAAGCAGCAAATTTGAAAGCAAAGAGAGAAAAATATATACCTCGAAGAACTACCGAAAGGTGCAAAAAGCCGTCAAAGTGAAGAAAAACATATTAAAGCAGCAGACTTTCTCGTGGTCGAAAAGTCACTCGACTCTACCGCACTCAAAGTCGAGTGAGCTGCTGAAGGAACGAAACTCGAATAAACGTGTCTTCGTTTTGCATCCTTCACGGCTGCAGGAAATCGCATGGAGATAGCTCGGAAGGAAATCCTCGCCGCGTGATTATCCCGGGCGCAAATTCGATCTTTGGGTGTCTTTGAATCGCGACGTTTCATCTTTAATGTCGTCCAAGCTCGCTACGTCGGTTAAATAACATTCCCCTATCGTGAATCCTTCAACCGAAAGACGTCGGAGACCAAAATAAGCAATTTTACGGTTAATAGTGCGGAAAAAGTAATAGATCGACACGGGTTTTCCGCACTTTCCCTGTGCCCTCGTGCGAATGCGATTCAGTAGTGCGCTAGAAAACGAGTGCAGAGTAGTGAAGTGACAAGTGTGGAGAAAAGTGCAAGCGCATAAAATGCTGGAAGAACGTGTGAAATAATATTTTTAAATTTCAAAAAAATCCTACACAAAGTGTCGCTAAATAAGTTTAAAAAAAGTATTACACGCTGAAATTGTTTATAAAATAATCAATTTTATAGTTGATAGTGCGGAAAAAGTAATATATCGACATGGGTTTTTCGCACTTTCCCTGTGCCCTCGTGCAAATGCGATACAGTAGTGCGCTAGAAAACGAATGCAGAGTAGTGAAGTGACAAGTGTGGAGATAAGCAAGCGCATAAAAGACTGGAAGGGCGTGTGCAAGAATATTTTTTAAATTTCAAAGAAATCCTACACAAAGTACTCGCTAAAAAAGTTTTCAAAAAGTATTACACGCTGAAATTGTTTACAAAATAATCAATTTTATAGTTGATAGTGCAGAAAAAGTAATTGATCGATACAGGTTTTTCGCACTTTCCCTGTGCCCTCGTGCAAATGCGATACAGTAGTGCGCTAGAAAACGAGTGCAGAGTAGTCAAGTGACAAGTGTGGAGAATAGTGCAAGCACATAAAAGGCTGGAAGGGCGTGGAAAGGAATATTTTTGAATTTTCAAAAAATCCTACACAAAGTACTCGCTAAATAAGTTAAAGAAAAGTATTACACGCTGAAATTGTTTACAAAATAATCAATTTTATAGTTGATAGTGCGGAAAAAGTAATTGATCGACACGGGTTTTTCGCACTTTCCCTGTGCCCTCGTGCAAATGCGATACAGTAGTGCGCTAGAAAACGAGTGCAGAATAGTCAAGTGACAAGTGTGGAGAAAAGTGCCAACGCGTAAGTGGCTGCAATGGCGTATGAAGGAACATCAAATTAAAAATTAAAAAAAAGATGCTACACTCAGCTATCGCTAAATAAGTTTCCAAAAAGTAACACACGGTGAAATACTTCACAAAGTAACCAATTTTACAGTTGACAGCGCGGAAAAGTAACAGAATGACACAGGTTTAACGCACTTTCCCTGTGCCCTCGTGCAAATGCGGTACAGCAGTGCGCTAGAAAACGAGTGCAGAGTAGTGAAGTGACAAGTGTGAAGAAAAGTGCAACGGCATTAAAGGCTGCGAAGAAAGTACATTTTAAAAAATTCAAAAAAATACTACACAAAGTACTCGCTGAATGAGTTGCAAAAAAATAAAACCCCGTAAAATTGTGTACATTTTTTTTATTTCTCTCCCGTACCTACTGTCGTATATTCTCGCAATTTTACCGCAAACTTCCAGAGCTCGTGTGCACAGCCATAAAAAAATAGGAGCCATATAATAAAGCGATGCACGCGAGCTTTCCCATGGGACCGTGGCTTTATTTCTCTCATAGCCGATTGCACAGCATCCAGTGAACTGGCATCCTTTATACATCATAATCACAGACATTTCTGTACGTTTTATCCCGGTCATTTTATCGATAATGTTTCTCATCGTGAATGAATTCTTGCTCGACTTGCTCGTTCGTCCGTGGCTAGAAACATGCCAATGGACATTTTCCCATTGGACTCGTGTGGCCCGGCCAACCGCTGGACCGTTTGCCCTGACCATTTTCTTCGTCTTTTTCTTTTTACGCAGTCGCGCCTCGTTGGGTAAGTGACGTTGAACAGTGAAGACGTCGAGTCGCTACTCCAGCCAGATCAAAGCACGCCGCGTTTAAAGACCCCGACGACGCACCAGACGACGTGCAACCCTTTTTTTCTCTCCCTTGGTATTTCGCCTCTTCGCCAGGTCGGGCTACCCGAGTTCCATTATACCGCACCATTTCGTACGTTGCCGCGCCGTATCGCGTCTCAGACGCACTCTTCCTCCAACACCGAGAGGATAATGCATGCAGTATCGTGTGCAGACTTTGCCCACACACCCCTATACACCCACACACACACACACACTCGTGAACAACCCGCGCTACGTTCGATAGCTATCCCACGAGCTTTGCAACGTGAATTCTCGTTAGTTATACATTTTAGCGTCCAACTAACTGCTAGTATACATACCCAACTGCACGTTACAGTTCGTACGCGCTAAGCCAAACTGGGTAATTGAGTCGGAAAGTTTATTCGAACCTTTATCCCCCCTGGCGTATGAATTTATATCGCACTTTCATTTTCACGTGCATTACAATTTAAAAACCATATCAATCGCATTAGTCGATGGGAATTGTTGCTTTTTTCAATTCGCAAGTCTTCCGGCTAAAAGACAAAAACAGAGAAACCCAAACGAAGATTTTGAGCCAAAGAAATTCGAACAAAGATGCTCGGGCAAACAAACCTAAACAGAGATGTTGAGCGAAACGAGCCTAAACAAAGATGTTGAGTCAAACACGCCCGAATAAAGATGTTGAGCCGAATAAAACCAAACAAAGATGAGCCAATCAAACCGAAACGAAGATGCTGAGCCAAACAATCATAACCAGAGATGTTGAGCCAAACAAAGACACGCAAAGATGTTAAGGGGGGATTGTCTTTTTTTCGCAAAATTTACCGCTTTTTGGGAATTTTTTTGTGAAGAAAGTATACAACGGAAAACTCGTGAAACTTGGCATATAGTTTTATTGATCTGTTTACTACATACAAAAAAAATTTTAAACAATTTCATCAAAAAATCCGCCTCCCACCCCCCTCGACGCGCGATGGTCCTTTTTTGATGGTGTGCACGATTACAGCCTTCACGTTCATCCTGCAACAAAAACCCAAAAAGCATTTTACTTTAGACACATATAGCTATCGTTCGATGAAGGGAAGAAAAAAAAATTGACGATTTGGTGACGTTTTGAACTTGAAGTATCGATTTTTCGAAAAAAAATTGATCGATTTTTTGTTATAAATAAAAAACTATTAAACGTATTGCTTTTTTGCTTCATCAAACGATAAAAGGATGTCCGCTGAGCATTCTGTCCAAATTTGAAGGCAATCGGTTGAATAGTTTTTGAGAAATCGTGCACACCATCAAAAAAGGACCATCGCGCGTCGAGGGGGGTGGGAGGCGGATTTTTTGATGAAATTGTTTGAAAATTTTTTTGTATGTAGTAAACAGATCAATAAAACTATATGCCAAGTTTCACAAGTTTTCCGTTGTATACTTTCTTCACAAAAAAATTCCCGAAGAGCGGTAAATTTTGCGAAAAAAAAGACAATCCCCCCTTAAGCAGAACACACTCAATCGAACCTAAACAAAGATCTTGAACCGAACAGAGATGCTGAGCCGAATAAACCCAAACAAATATGTTGAGCCAAACAAACCCAGAAAAAATGCCAAGCCAAACAAACATAAATAAAGATGTTAAATCAAACGAACCAAAATAAGGATGTTGAGCTCAATAAAGCCAAACAAAAATGTTGAGCTAAACATAGATGCTGAGCAGAATAAATCCAAACAAAGATGCTGAGTCAAATAACCCCAGATGAAGATGCTGAGCCAAACAAACCGCAATAAAGATGCTCGGCTGAAGAATCCACAATGAAGATGTTGAACCACCCAAACCCAAACAAAGATGCTGAGCCAAACAAACCCAAACAAATATGTTGAGCCAATCAAATCCTAATAAAGATGTTGAATCAACCGAACCGAAACGAAGATGTTTAACCAACCGAATGCAAATAAAAATGTCGAGCCAAACAGCTCCAAACAAAGAGGTTGACCCTAACAAACCCAAACAAAGGTCGAAACAAACAAACTCACTTGGATCAACGAAATTGTTGATTCGCAAGTGACCAACGAAATATTGCGAACGTTAAAATATTTGATCATTCCGAGTATTCGTTCGATGAAATAAATAATTTTCAAAATAAGCTAATAACAGTCCATTTCCTTCCACAAATGATTCGCTGGCATCCCCTACTAACGGATTTGTTCGGCCCAAATGATTTTTGGCGACCGTACCGGAGGCGCCCCCAGTGTGCGCTGAATGAGATGGGTGACCACTCAAGTGCGCACTAGCTTACGTCAAAAAGATCACCCCACAAAAACTCGCAAGGGCATACGAAGAAACATTAAAAAATGATGCCTCTGATGCCGAAAAATGATGATGATGAATAGAGTCACTATTTTTCTTGTATGCATGGCTGTCTCCAGCCGACAACTTGGGACGTACATCGCGGAATAATCGATCGCCAAAGTCCCTAGGGAGGTTCGGAAATTGTTCGAAAGCTTTCAATATACGTATACGCGTATTATACGCCTTGTTCCGTGAAATATGGTAGGACATAAACTTTCGAAGTAACAGGTCGTAACTTGCCGACAAACGATGATGACACATTGGTGGGATACGCCACTCCGTATTCGCCCAGTTACGGTAGTGGTGCATGAAAATATATGAATTACAGAGTCACAAAACAACCCCCTCGAACAACGCCCCTGTAAACTTCAATTGAGGAGACAAGTCTGTCATCCGGGCTCGCTTCACAATGGAAAGACCTCGAGTTTCCCGTGCTCGGCGATCCCGTTGCGAAACAAGCTTTCCACTTCTTCAAAGCTTGGCGAGATCGACGTAAACGAGGGATGAGTCAATCTCCAAGGGTACACTTTGTCAGGGGGTGATACGCCGTGAAACAATTATCCGAGGGCAGTATTAGCTAGGAGTGTGTCACGAGATACCGCAAACTCGATCAGCTGATCAACTCGGAAGATATCTTTGTTTCGTGCGGTGTCGAAGTTATTGTGCTGTCGAAGTAGCACTGATTCGATTGATCATGAAATCCAACTTGCCTGGATTGCGGAAGAAATTAATGATCCAAACGAACCCAAAATGTTGCCATTTGATGCCTGATAAAACCGTATCGTGGATTGGTAACTTTCAGGTATCGTTTGCGCGACTGCTAAATTCCTTCATCATCTCCACATCGATCATACACTCCATCATCATGAAAGCGATGTTCATCACATTGGCAGATAAAACGCCCCAGATCTTTCGTTTGTTACACGCCAATAGTCAGTTTCTTTAAGGCGGTATTACCGTCTAGAAGCTTGTTTTTTAAGTAACTTTTAGGAATTAATTTCGCGAAAACTATCAAACCTACAGTGCCAGGGTTTTTGACACATATTACGGCATGTTTCAACTAGCAACACAAATTTTCATGAAATACTTCATTGAAATCTATACAGGCTGTGCGCTGTTATGCAGGTCGTGGCGTGAGACGCTCGTTCAATCGGGCGCATGAGTTGCGGTGATCCTAGTCGTCTAAAACAGAACGACAATTTTTTTGTTAAATCTATACGAATGAAGTTATCGTCTGAACTAGAACTACGTAAGTACGAAATATTTATCGGAATCGCAGCTGTTTGAAAATTGAGGTTTAATTTTCCCGGAAATTGTCAACTAAAACATGAGGGCGGGGCTAAAATATTCAAGCTATCGGTATCATCCTAGTTCAAACGATACGTGAAGGTTCCCTCGAAATGTGTCCAAAAGCTGAAGTCAATCGGTCCAATAGTTTTCCAGAAAAACGTGCGCCTGACTTAAAAAAATGAAGTTGCGAGAGAAACGCGTTTAAAGTTCGTCATACATTTAGCACTGACACGGCTGAACTTACGGTGGACAACAACTGATTTAAGTAACTTACCCTTAATCAGCTATACCGGGGCCATACAGACCACCTCCCTTACCTTCAAAAAAAGAATATTGAGCCGCACTCGCTTCTCTACTGGCGGTCCGCGCCTCTTTAGATGCGGTAAACGCCCGTCTGTTGGACCGTTGTATACGCTCGTTGTCTCTACACTCTGCGTATTGTTATGCGTTAGCGCCGATTTTGATTCCCAATACATCCATAATTCTTAGGATTTGCTTGAAACCTTCATTGAAAATAACGACAGCTAAATAATTAGCAATATCTATGGTGGTTTTGCCACAGTGCAAATGTGTAGGTACTGACAGAGCTTCCCGAGTAGAAATTTCTTAGGGTTAGCCTGACCAGGATCAGGCCCCGATCAGGGTGTGATACGGGTAACACCTATTACGGGCATCCTGATCCGGCCCCGATCGGGCCAGAAGTATTTAGGCACTAAATCAGGCTATACTACAATGGCCCTACGAAGGCCGTCCCTGATAAGATCCTACTAAGGCTTTCCCCGATAGAGCCCTACCAAGGCTTGCCCTGATAGGCCCTACTAAGGCTTTCCATGATAGGGCCCTACTAAGGCTTTCCATGATAGGGCCCTACTAAGGCTTTCCCCGATAGGCCCTACTATGGCTTTCCCTGATATTTTCCACATGAAAACTTCGATTTTACAGCATCGTAGCTTCGGAGTTTCGATGCATTCCTGAATTCTATTTAGAAAAAGGTGCTATAGACTGTCACGACAAAAAACGTTATGCAACTCGGATGCGTGTTAGAAGATTTCGGCAGCTTTGTAAAGCGAAGAGAGAGAGGAATTATATATATATATATATAATTAATATATATTATTAATTATTAAATTAGGATATTATATATTATAAATTATGGTATTAATGGCTATGGCTATAAATTAGGATATTAATTAATATTAGGAATTATATATATATATATATATATATATATATAATATTTTTTAAATTATTTTTATTATATATGTAAAAAATATATATATAAGGTTAAGTTTCAAAAATCTATAGCATGTTATTCGATAAACCTCTTTAATTGTCACAATGATATTAATTAATTCATATACTTTATGTGATACAACAAATAATTATAGGCATTCATTTGGTCTCTTATGCAATATCTGGGACCAAGATGTTACAAGCACTCGGTAGCATAGGGGCAGCGTGCCTAGCTTTGGGTAGGCAGGTACACGAGGTTCGATTCCCATATAGGCGAAATATTTTCTTCAAACAAAAACATTTCAGCTGGCCAGGGAATGACGAATTATGATACAAAATGATTGTAGTGGAACTCTAAATTAAGTGGTCCTTTCCATTTTGCATTTTCGAAATATTATATGCATTTCTTTCTGATCAGGCAACCGGATAGGGGCCTGATCAGGCAACCAGGTCAGGCCCATATGTGACACAACGTTGCATTTCCTAGTAGGGCCCTTTCAGGCTGCCTTATTAGTGCCCTACCAGGGCAGTCAGGCAACCTGATCGCGCCCTGATTTGGGCCCCATCGAAATTTCTACGCGGGTTTGCAGAGCTCAAAAGTACACTGACTATTTGTAAGGGTACCTTGAGTATTGGACTGCAAGGGGGGCAAGGGATAGGAAAATTCCCCAAGCCGGTATACAATGGACATAACGGTCGAGGTACAACGGTC
The DNA here is from genome assembly GCA_963210295.1 of Ophion ellenae. Taxonomy (NCBI): domain Eukaryota; kingdom Metazoa; phylum Arthropoda; class Insecta; order Hymenoptera; family Ichneumonidae; genus Ophion; species Ophion ellenae. The sequence continues at coordinate 41,149,802 of OY723386.1, read as the reverse complement.
GAGGGGATAACTACCTGCCGCGCCCCAACGCACCGCAGCCTCTAAGGGAAGGGTAGGGGTTTCAGCGTGAAAAAAAAACACTTTTCTGCGAATTTTTTTCATCTATATGGATAGAGTAAATTTATTGAAACCTTTTGTACATTGTTAAGTGTCATTTCAAGAATATTCCGTGAAATTTGGACGTGACCATATCCACAAACAAGCCGGTGACAAAGCTTTTCCAAGAACGCCTTTGGAAGAACACGATTTGCGGTGTTCACTGTATCTCAGCTAGAAATTATCTGAAATCAAGTACCATTAAAATTTGGTCAAAGTATCATCAAATTCTCCCCCCAACGGTCGTTGATAATATTGTTTTTTCATTTCTAAATTGTTGGTCGTCATGTAAAGTGAAAAGTGCCATTTTTCACGAAAAATTCCGCCATGTTGGGGGTGGCAAACCCCCTCAATTTAACGAAAAATCTCAAACTAACCGTTGGGGGGGGGGGGGTATTTTATATGTAGAAAGTGTGTACCAAGTTTGAAATAAATCGGTCATGTACTTTTCAATTGGCAGTGAACACGGACTTTGAAAAAGTGGTTTCGAGAAAAACGCGTTTGAAGTTTAGAGAAGTCGGAGCTGCAGTGTTAGAGGAGCGGGACTAAATAGTCAATAACTTCGAGAGTTTTGCTCTGAATGACTTGAAATTTTGGAATTATATTCTTGAAATATTTAACTATAAGAAAAGTAAAAAAAAATCGATTTTTCAAAAGTGCAAAACCCTGCCCTTCCCTTAACAAGCAAGTGTCACTTTTGATTTTGGACATAACGAACGCGTTGATTGGCCATTTGATCGCGAATAAATCGTCAATAACTGTTTGACAGTGGAAATTCAATGGGAAAACGACCGTGTTTTTATGTCATTGCAGACAACGTGCCTAACAGAACTGCCAGACGTTGCACCGTGCAATGGAACGGTGCGGCTGCCACCACCCTGCGAGGACTCACCGAGCAGCGGAAGTAGTAAAGACCGTAGGGATCAGACGCCGCGAAAGAGATGCCGCGTGTTAGCGCCTATATTATTACTGGTCGGTGCTCTTCTACTCGGCGGATTGTGCTTACCATTGCTGCTGCAATCAGCCCCGGCCACCCATCAACAGAGGCTCGACGTTATCAGGAGGATTCTCACCGAGGTTCCTCTCATCGATGGGTAATTTGTTAACCCTTGTAAATCAATGCATCATCAATATTAGCATCTCCGTTCACGAATTGATGCTGAGCAACGCGATCTGAAAAAAATCAAATATCAAAATTGACGTTCGATCAAATTGTGCCAAGTATAATCGAACTAGGGTAAATTCAATTTGGAATTAATTCAACTTTGGATAAGTTGAGCCAGTCAAAATTGACCCGCACGTGAAAAGAATCAATTGTCTATGCAATCACTGGGTGCACAATCACATTGATTCAATTACAGTCGCTTTTATACGAGAAACAGTTTTTTCATCTCCTGTTCATTTGATCTCATCCCGCCACCCTTGTGAAGCGATAAGTGTGCTCAGCCCGAAACCTAAATAAGCGCCCGTTTGCTTTCTCGTTCCAGGCACAACGACCTGCCTTGGAACGTAAGGAAATTCGTGCACAATCAACTAGGCGAGGTGAATCTGAGTAGCGATCTTGGACGAGTCGATCCTTGGGCAAGATCGGACTGGAGTCACACGGACATTCCGAGATTACGGGCCGGTCTCGTCGGCGCTCAGGTGAGTTGATTAAATTAGTCCTTTCACAACGAGCACCTTACTGTACATCAAAGGATTGCGAATCAAAAGTCTTATCTAAATGGAATCTTCCATTCTTTTCACACGAATTTTGTATTCGTACGTATTATCTGAAAATCAGAAGGAAAAATTCTAAAAACTTCTTACCTCGCCTAGCGATACCTTTAGGCGAGGAAAAAATTGTTGATTTTGATTTTTTTTTTATTTTTCAACGGAAAGATTTCTTCACAATTCTTAAGGGCTCTGTCTACTTTGAATGCATGAAAAAAACGCTATTTTTTTAACAATACTGTTATGTTTATTGATATAAAACTTGTTAGGCTTAACAAAAACATTCGTAAATTACAACAACAACAAAATTTATTGATTTTAACCACTTTTTTGGTGTGAAAATGCCAGGTAAACTGGCGTCCTCAAAAAGTAGGTAGGTGTGCACTGTTGAAAAAATCAGAACAACGGCACATCTAAAACAAAAAAATTGAATGGTTTTAGGTTTAGTGTGACAGTGGCTATGTCCCGTATCTCTAATATTAAATTGTATGCAAAAATAACAAAATGGCGGACAAAAATAATTTAAAAACGTGTTTTTTTGCATGTTTTTTGCAAAAAAAAATAGTAAAAATAAAAATTTTGCAATAATTCTGGTACGGGACATAGCGAAAAGTGTACAGAATATGTGGTTAAAATTTCATAAGGATCAGTTCAGTAGTTTCGGAGATTTTTTTAACAAGCGGTCCGAAAACGTTGTTTCGAGAAAAACGCGTTCAAAGTTTTTATTTACAGAAAAATCGTTAAAAAATCTGACTTACACTTAATCAGCAATGCCTGGACCATACATAATTCCTTCTGCCTCTTCCTGGAACTCAATTTCTTGCGATTTAGCTTTTTTGAAAGTTTCAAAGTAGACAGAGCCCTTAAGACCGAGTGTACACTCATACGCAGAATATGAACCAAGAAAAAGTGGCAAATGTTGAACATCGATGAAATGGTACGTTTTGAAACAAAAAAAAATTGAATTTTTCGAGAAAAAAGTAGCTACATTTTGCAAAAAACTTGTTTTTCTTCAAAAACATTTCGGGTCTTGTTCTGAGACAATAAGGTTACAAAGATTTCTACGAAATTTCATCAGAATCGCTCGATTAGTTTTGTACCTGTACGTCACGTCAGTTTTGACAATGCAGTTTAGAAGACTGCGCCATACATCCACCATTTTTGAAGATTAATCAATAAAAAACCATTACCAACCAAAAGTAGTAATAAAAAATACCCTAAGTCTGAAAAATTGTGAAGAAATACTTCTTAAAAAAAAACCCTTAAAATCAGCAAATATTTTCCTCTCCTAAAGGTATTTCCCCCCTTGAAAAATCCCATAAAATAATTAACACTGCGCGAGTAAATAAAAAATGACTGTCAGAAGTGAATAAAAAATAATAAAACATTATAGAACATGAAATTAAAAATGTGTTGTGAAGAAAAGTAGATACGTTTTAGTGTTTCGAGAAGATGTTTATTTCAACAAACATTGTATCCGAAATATTCTGTAGCTGGAGTAACACAGCTCTCAACGGATAAGAGGCCCAAGAACTTTTCTCCGGCAAGGAATTACTCGATATATCGACGGATAAACACTATTTCAAGTTATTGTACTGAACGTAAACCCTCCGAGGCACAATTTCTTGAACCAACGATAGACGCGATGAAAATGGAGGTCAACAAGTGAGCGCTAATTCTTGTTTCCGAACAAAGGATTCTGAGAGATCGAGAGAGAAGTCGTAAGTTCTCTGGTAGGGCTGCAGAGTATAAACTATCGTATATAACGTGATATATACAGTATGAGCGCTATATATAATAGTATACCGAGTTGGACGCGCCAGCAGCAGAATCCCCGGCAAGATATTGGCAATCAGGAGATCGATAGATCTGGCTCGGAGATTTCTCTTCCCTATCGAGAGATTCCGTGTTCTCTCACTCTGTCCTCTCTCTTTCTCTCTCTCTCTCCCTCTCTCTCCCTCTCTCTCTCTCTCTCTCTCTCTCTCTCTCTCTCTCTCTCTCTCTCTCTCTCTGTGCCTCACCTCGAGAATTTATCCGCCTCCTTGTGGAACCAAGGGGAAAAATGCTCTCGAGAATCCACAGGACAATTTTTCGATCTTGTCTTTACCTCCCTCGGATCTCCTCATCACTCCTACTCGCAAACCCCTTAACCATCTTTTCTTCCCTTGTTCGCGTCTCGACTACCTTTATTCCGCCTATCATCAATTTGCTCCTTTCACCTCTGTCATTTTTGGCTCTTCCTGTGCCACGCGGGAACATTGATTCGTAATCTTGGCCTTAATCCGATAAAGGAGACTCATCAAGGTATTTGGTCCATAAGCCTGCCCCCGATCAGCCTTGTACTTTGGATGATCGAGGCTGGTGCCTCGGTGATTCCGCGACGAAACAATTGTCATCGTGAAGGTGAACGACGACAGGATAGTCGGTGATTCCTCTCGTCTGCTTTGAGCGCGTGGGGGTCACTTAAGGGGTCTTCTCACTTTAGACGCTAAAAAACCATTTTTATGATTTTTTTTATACGTACATATTATAGGTATTGATACAAAAGTTGCTGCACTTAATAAATACAGTTTCGAAATACATTTTAAAAAATAATTCTTTATTTAAGTCACTATTTATAGTTGAACTAGAATCAAGAAGAAAAATGGAAAAATAAAAAAATAGTGAGCGATCGGAAGGAAGTTTTTGGTTTCCAAAAAACTGTCGCAGTTTTTTCTTCATTAAATAAAAACTTTTAGATATTTTTTTGATAATTCTAGTTCAACTTATACACAATATTGTACAAAGTAAAAATATGTTAGATTTTTTAGCTTCAGATCACCTGTCCGGGACTTAGGACTTCCGCAAGCGCAAAATGCCACCGCCCGCGCACCGACATACGTGGCTTTTCCCACGCCCCCACCATGTTTTGTCAAACTTTAAAAAGTATTTCCATGTTCAATAAAGACCGCTTAGTCAACATACAAAATATCCACATTCTATATTAAATACTCTTCGCATAAAAAATTGGTGAAAAATCGAACATTTCTTGGCCGAACAAGCCAGAAACTTCTCTTAAGGGGCCAGTCCACTTTGGAGCCACGAAAAAAAGGCTATTTGCGCGATTTTTTTGGATGATTCTATAAAAGTTATGAATATGAAAGTTGTTGGGCTTGATAAATAGAGTCTTGAAATACATTTAAAAAAAATTAATTCATTTTTAAGCACAAAAACTATAGTTTAACGTAACGCCTCAAAAATAGGTGGGCTAGGTAGCTCCATCACAACTCGGCAACGGCTTGTCTGAAACAAATAAATCAAAGTCCACTAGATTTAGTATGACACCAGCTACAAAATGACCCTTGGATATAAAGTTTTGTCAAAAAATAAAAAAACATGGCAGCTGAAAAACAAAAAAAGTAAAAAAAACGCGTTTTTTCGCAGTTTTTCGCAAAAAAAAGAGTAAAAATAAATTTTTTTAATCCATCGAGGGTCATCTTGTTGCGAATCATGTTTACAAAATGTGTTTCAAATTTCAAGCGAGTCGGTTTATTAGTTCTAGAGATACGATGGAGCTAGATTTTGAACACGTTGTTTCGAGAAAAGCGCGTTTGACGTTTATACTATGAAAAACTCTTACCTAAACTCAATCGGCAATTCCTGCACCGTACAAAATCCCGTCTGATTGCTCATCATCGTCGATTTCTTCAAGTCTTGCTGGCTTTCGATTTTTTGAAATTTTCAAAGTAGACTGGCCCCTTGAGTGATGTTCCTTGTTAGATGCGAAGCGTGTCCCATTTACCCTCATTCGCTCTTACGTGACAAGCCGTTTTCGCGTTTAACGGGGGCAATAAAACTTTCAAAGGTTAAACTTGAGGTACATTTTAGAAACGAGCCCGCATGCTTCAAGCCTGGATTCATGAATCTTCCAGTTGAGGCCATTATTCGAGGTATATGGCAATCGGGTCCCGCATATGTGCCTTGAGTACGACAATCATCTCTCCTTGGGAGCATAGAACTTGATGGCAAGGCGTCATGGGAAATCGGCGTTCTGTACTCGCATCTCGGAATGGAGGTTACGTCGGGCGGAGACTATTGGACGGTTATCGATGTCTCGACAATCCTCGTCTCCTTTGACCCACCCTGCTATTCCTCCATTTCTATCCCTCGCTCTGTGTGTTTGTCTGTGTGGATTTCAGAATCCACAGACTGGCATAATGCGGTATGAGCGACCATTCGTGATTAGACGACAAAGTACCGACTGTGTTTACGTCGCCATCTCCGCGTCGTTCGCATGATTCCATTGTGAGGAAGCACTTTGAACGATTACGATATAGCCATTGATTCAGAATTGCAAGTGGCCACGGATTCAGGGATGTCCCGATAGAGCCATCCGGAATAAACTCGAGTACACGTGAAGTAGCTTATAAGCCGCGTGTTTATCTTTGATGACCGGTGTCAGGATGTTCGCTCTTTGAACGACGATCGATGACGGGTGAGTGCCACTCATGGTGGAAAGCATCTGGATGGCAAGACCGCTCGATAAAATACGCTGTCCATTTGGTGTTTGAGGATCTTTGGATGTTTTTGGTATTGGCTGATTGGGCAGGCTGGATGGCCCAAGAATAGATGATCAACTTCACCCAACGGCTTTCCGTGTACTGTAGTCGTTTTTTTCAGACGGACTCGTCAATAACGCAATTGAGGTAACCCTTGCATGCCTCTCCCGACAACATTACTATTCACGGTGGGTGTGAAGAGATGTGAGTAATGTCTATGTGCGAAATTCCAAGAAACTTTGCCATTTTTAGCTCGAGATATTTGATGTCAAAGGTCGTTCATCAAAAGTGGATTTGGGTTACTTTGATCAATATTGAAATGAAAAGCAATATATTTATTTAAATAATATCGCAAAAAAAATTATATATATATAATTCCTCTCTCTCCACCCTCTCTACCCCCACACCCCTTTGACATGTGTGTTGCAATAAAGACAGACCATTAGTTCAATCAAACAGAAAAATTGTTGATTTTACGAAAATTCTATTTAATTTAAATTTAAATAAAAATCAAATAGATCCATTTAGTGGAGTCAACTAAATTGTTTTTTGAACAGATGAAACCAAATCACAGATTCATTAGGATTAAATAAAATATGTAGTTATTGGACGATATTAAATAGATTTTTATTTCAATAAATAAATAAATTTCAAATAAATAATAAGAATAATGGAATGCATTAGAAAAAATTTGACTCCACGAAAAATCTCGTTAATTCAATTTTTTTTAATCGAATAGATGCAGTAGGTTAATATCAATAGAATTTTTCTGTTAGTGTAGGCGCAATTAAAAGTTCAAAGCTGCACGACCACCGTGCCTATATTGCACCACTCCATGAAAAAAAATTATAACTGGTCCGACATTGGCCCAGTACTGCGCCAACTCTCCTGTATGATTGGGCATTTCCTGGCATAAATGTTGGTCCATTAATGGGCAATTGTCGGAGTGATATCCTCGGGCCAAGACTGCCTACCGATATCGCACCGACATTGGACGCAAAACCGGCCCGACCTAGGCCAAAGTTGGCCCAAGTTACAGCCAATATCATTCCAGCGTTGGTGCCGACGCTCGTGCGAAGGTCGGCCCAAGTTTGACCCAATATCGTGCCAGCGTTGATATTAAGGGAGACTTTGTCCTTGGAGTGCCATATTTCAGGTGTTTACATTTTATTTTTTTTAAAGGAAACGAGTAAAGCTTTTTGAGTGCGGCTTTTTTTCTTGCTTTTATTCATGATATACAGAACATTAAAAAAATTTTTTTTGGAAAAAAAACCAAAATAGCGCCCGCTGCAGCTCCGCGAAAACAGGTGCTCAAATCGCGGGAGGTAAACGGCTGACATCACTGCCCCCTGTTTGTTGATCTGAAACACAAATTCAAAGCATATTATCAATCTGTGATCCTGTGGTCATGGAATGACGGATGGGTTTTTCGTTTAGTACAAATTTCGGAAAATGGCGGCAATTAAAAAATAAAAAAGAATTTTCGCATTTTTTTCGCATAAAAAGATAAATAATAAATGCAAAAATGTATCTATCGAAAAAACGATCCGTCATTCCGTGAAGACATATTTTCTGAATATGCTCTCCAAATTTCAGGTCGATATGTTAATTACAGCGGTCAGGAGAATGTCAGCCATTTTTAAAAACGTGTTTTCGAGAAAAACGCCTTTAAAGTTTTGTAATGTGTTTACACAAATATGTTTATAATTACCGCTAATCGGCAATGCCTGGTCCATAGAAGCATCCCTCCTCTTCTTCTAGCTGCTCATGTTGAGCCGCTAACATCTCCCGCTGCATTTCAAGGACAAAATCTATCAGACCCGACGCTTGTCCCAACGTTGGCCCAAGCTCTAGCCAATATCGTACCAAGGTTGGTCCTGTCCATCATCAATGATAGTTCGATAATGCCCCGAGTTTCGACCATTATTATATTATGTCAGTATTTTATTAATATATAGGGCAGCATACAGTAATAAATAGAATACGTTGTCGGAATGACATAAATATTATAATTCATTATTATTGAATTCAGGTACAAATTTTATAATTTATAACTTAAGCTGGTAAATGTTGGTACGAGAGAATATTGAGTATGAGTGATAACAATAATGCGATAAGACGATACTGAAAATTATTTCGCAAATGAAAGATTAATGAAAAATGAAAACCAGAAAAAGTGATATGTGGATACACGAGAGATCGGGTGTGAATTACGCATTGTCATTCGCATCAATGATGTTTCTTTTAGCGCGTCGTTTTTCGGGTCACACTTACGCGAACACGCAATAAAGCCGAGTGAGCGATGAAGGTTTTTTTCTATATCCAATTTTATATCTAATTTATAGAGGTTAAAATAGTGCGAGCACGTCTTTTTTCGGGTGACACTTTCGCAAACACGTGGTCAAGCGAACTGAGCGATTGAGGTTAGGACGACAAACTCCACACGCCTGTCGCACATACGGTTTCGAACACTTGAATACGATTGGCCGAGAAGCCAGGTTTAAGGCAGTAGTCTGCTTTAGAAGCCGAAAAAAAGCGTTTTTTCAGCAATTTTTTTGAAAGGGAAGGAAATGATTGCGGTAAACGAAATTTTGAGACGATAGTGTATTATACTCAAGCTTTAAAAAACAATTTTTATTATTGAAAAATATTGAAATTTTTCAAAGTTGGAACTATTTTTCTGGGGCGCCTGGAGTCTGCACTTGTAAATCGGTGCCGATGATGGAGGTCGTGCGATGCATCTGAAACAGTCGAACCAAATTTTTTTTTAGTTTTTATAAGTTCCTCTTCTATATGAACTAAAAAAATACAGAAGAAATGATGAAATTCCAAATTTTTTCGAAGTTTGAAAAAAAAATTCACTTTTTTGAAAAAAAAATTCACTTTAAATTGCAAAACAAATAATTTAAATAGTAGTTTTGTCCAACTTTTTTAGTTCAAATAGAAGATAATTTAATACTGAAGCTAGATCACTTTGATTTTTTTCGTTCGGACATATATTGTATTTGCTATCGCCGGCACCGTTTTCTAAAACTTGTGAAAATGAAAACTCGAGAAAACGGGCTTTAAAGTTTTCGGTCCAAAAAAATATAAGTTTTTGGATACTTACACTAATTAGATGTTAATCATCTATCCCCGGGCCATACAATAATCCTTCCTCTTCTTCAAATCGATTTTTTGAAGTCTGTAAAGCAGACTACTGCCTTAAAGATACGCGCGAGACACAAACCACAAGGGAGACAAAATAGTTAAGACGGAATGACACCTCATCGCGGTCGGTATGGTAGAACAATTATAGATTCCCAAAAATCTCTGAAACGGCTCTTCAGATTCCGTTGAAACTTTGCCAAACGACGTCAAATAGATAGACGAACAGCTGTCTGCCCCTCAAATTTTCTGTTTTTGATTTTTAAAAATCAGATCGACTTATGACAAGCCTATCTACGTTTTTTTTTCTCAAATTTAGAAAATTTGAGGGGCAGACAGCTGTTCGTCTATATATTTGACGTCGTTTGGCAAAGTTTCGACGGGATCTGAAGAGCCGTTTCAGAGATTTTTGGGTATCTATAATTGTTCTACCATACCGACCGCGATGAGGTGTCATTCCGTCTTAAGTATCGCACGAAAAGCCGACAATGGATTAACTGTTCGATCACGTACACTTATACAACACGAAATGGCGATTCACGAGCAGTGCATGGCATAATTAAGGGGTTAGGCCACCGTAACGGGTATAAAATCATGTGCGAATATAACAATTTTTTTCGTATGAAAAAGTGATTCACTCATAAAATTAATTACACATCTATTTAGTATGAATATCAAGCTATTAGAATTTTTTTTTCTCGATGTACAAAATGGCCGACGATTAATATTTTCTTTTGTTATCTTTTTTATAGGCGCTCCGCGGCGTGACATTTAGCATCGACAATTTTTTACCTAGAACAAAAAACAAAAATTCTCGTCAATCTTCATTAGAATACCTAGATAAGTACCTAAGGAATTTAAAAAATATTGTTTTATACAAAAGTTGTGGTATTAGAACTTAAGAAATAAATTTTCAGTGAAAATTTTGTTATAACTGCTCATAAACTGCTCGTAAAATGAAAAGTTTTTAATTAATCACAAATTCCGTACGTACTTCTCTGCGGAATGCAATTAGGAACATAACTTTTCAATTTGAAGTAAATCGAGGAAAATTGTTGAATTTATTTGTCACGCCAAATGAAAAAAGGTGTTTCGAGAAGTATCGAGTAGTCAGCCATTTTGTACATCGAAGAAAAAAAATTCTAACAGCTTGATATTCATACTAAATAGATGTGTAATTAATTTTATGAGTGAATCACTTTGTCATACGAAAAAAAATTGTTGATTTCGCATCTGATTTTATACCCATTACTGTGGCCTAAGGCCTTAAGGGGAGATACACACCTAGGAGCCGGAAGAAAGGTCATTTTTGTGATTTTTTTCAAGGAAAACTATTTCAAATTTCGGATTGGGGTTTTAATTATCTAAAAGTATATACGTTCAAAAATATGTTTCATTTTCTTTATTTGAAAATATCAAAAATATACAAGGATATTGTATGATGCTTGGAGCGTCGTAAAAAAATCTGCGTATACGGTACCCACTGGCGTTTCTTCAAAAATCATCTGAAAAAAAACACCAAAAAGATTATTAAATTAGATACTATAATCTAGTACTTGTCATAGCCGATTTTGAAAATATCGATTTATGACAACATGGCGGACGTTTGAACATAAATAGTGGACTTTGTGCCAAAAATTAGTTATTATTTTGCCTATAAAACAAAAACTAAGTAACGGAAAAAAAATCCTATGACAAGTACTGGATAATGATGTATAGAATAACCACAAAAAACCTCAAGGCAATCGGTTCATTGGTTTTCGAGAAATTTTGGGTACCGATTTGAAAAACGTGGTTTTGTGAAAAACGCGTTTGAAAATTTGGGAAGGAATGAATCATGAAATTTGTCAACTTACATGGAATCATCGATACCAGGCCCATAGTGTAGGTCTTCTACGGTCGACGGAATGTTCATAGCTTCTAAATCCTCGACCTCGACCATCTAGGTGTATATCTCTCCTTAATCGTAATCTCGAAATGCATGGTGCATAAATTATTCGATGAAACGACCCGTGTTCCAAACTACTGATTTTGAAAATAATATTTCGCTGTCCGTTCTTTTTGCAGCACAATGTATCTGCATACGTAAAACGGTTTTACTTCGTGTTGAAGAGGGGTATTATCTCGTCTCCATCCCTCGCTGAATCACGACTTGCACGTTACATTTTTCATTCATAATAAGTAGTTGGGGCTGCACTTTGCTCGGGCTTCTCTCTAGCCGCAGTTTCTTCCCTTGAGGAGTCCGGTAAACTTTTCAACGTTACTTTCGCTTCCGCACTCACTCGGCCATCGTTCACGACCTCTAAATTAAATTTCAACGAACCAATTAATAATTCGTTGGGGAAAAAGTGGAAAAAGTTCTTCTCAAGACAATTTCCTACTTCCTGTTGGATATCTCGTATATCCTCATTACGCACTGTTGCGCAAATGTGTACGAATTGTACGCGGCTTATACCGCGAACCGCGGAAACCGTTTGCGGAAAATTCATTGAAAATAACTATGCTCGACGAATAATCGAGGAAACATCTCACTGATGGAATAAAATTGTGATTTTTCCATGGAGATTCGTTTTTCTTTCGGGCTGTCATTCAACTGGTAGGGTCAGGCTACGATGATGAAACGAATATCCATCATTTTTGGACATTTTTCCTGTTCGACCGAATTTTGCGTGGAATTTGGGTAAATTTGTTTCCCTCAACTTTTGGCACGTGAAAATAAACGCTACCAGAATTTCCCTGTACGTTGTTTCATCCGGATCCGTCGATTACAATTCGAGAAAATACGATTTTCATTGTAAAAGAAGAATGGTTATACCCTTCAGCATTTATCCGGAAGCTCTTCGGTAAATACGCGATGTAAAACAGTCTCATCGGCTTTAAACATAATGTGATTCATTTTTTATGTTTTTTTTTCGATCTTGTGATTATGATATTTATTAAATGATATAGAGTATATATTTTAACCATCTAGGAAACATGTTTGATTAAGGGGAGGTACCTGAGTAAACGGCGAGAAAAACAGGTAAACTTCGGGAATTTTTATCTCAAAAACTAATGTTTCTATTGGATCCGGATTTTTTTTATTGGAAAATATGTACATTGAGGTATGTTTAGGAATTTTTTAAAATAAATTCGTGAGCTGGAAGCGATTCACACGCGATTATCTCGAAACATAGTTTTCAAAGTCGGTGCCAGATGTATCTCGAAAACGGCTAGTCCGACTTGTCCAAATTTGGATACAATATTCTTCGATAGTTTTTCTCGTTCGCCACGTAGGGGTTTTTCATTTGATTGAACCATTGCCTTTTTATGCAATGTGTATGCAATCCAAAATCGTCGGAAATTGCGAACGAAAAACGAATGTTAAATTAAAACGGTCGCAATTCCGTCAAAAATGAAAATTAAAAACAAATCCTACGTGGCGAACGAGAAAAATTATCGACGAATATTGTATCCAAATTTGGACAAAATCGGACAAGCCGTTATCGAGATACATCTGGCACCGACTTTGAAAACTATGTTTCGAGATAATCGCGTTTGAATCGCTTCCAGTCAATGAATTTATTTTTAAAAAATCCTAAACATACCTCAATGTACATATTTTCCAATTTATAAAACCCGGGTCCAATCGAAACATTAGTTTTTGAGATAAAAATTCCCGAAATTCAACTATTTTTCTCGCCGTTTACTCAGGTACCTCCCCTTAAGGCGCTACATCCCAGTAGAAAAAAATTGTCCGTTTTTTTGTTGCTTTGGATGATGATGTATAAACATTACAAGAACGATATACAAAATACCCCCATGGGTACACGCAAAATTCAAATGAGAGCTTCAATTCCGTCGTGTGGACGATAGCTTCTAAATCACTTTCGAAACTTTAAGGGGTTAGGCCACTCTAGAGGCCGAAAAAATAGGCTTTTTGGGGATTTTTTTTTAGTAAAACTACAAAACAAATCGAGATTTTAAAAAAGGGTGTTTATTATACATATCAGTGACTGTGTACAATAATGTTTTTGAAGCGATCAATTTCAAAATGGCGGCTATATATATGCAGCGTTTATCTGAAAAATGCATTTTTTAAGTTGGCCGGAAACATAACTCAGACAATTTTCAACCGATTCACTTAAAATGTTGAATATATCTTGAACAATACATTCTCAATAGAAGTACGTAGGATTTTTTGTAATATTGCATAGTTGATTTATTATTAACAATTATCTGACGAAATTTTTCACTTGCCAGAAATTTGCCGAAAAAAGCGTCAGATAATTGTTAATAACAAAGGAACTATGAAATATTTTTTAAAAAATCCTACGTACTTCCATAGACAATGTATTTTTTAAGATATGTTCATTATTTCAAGTGAATCAGTTGAAAATTGTCTGAGTTACGTTTCCGGCCAACTTAAAAAATGCAGTTTTGAGATAATCGCTGCACAGCCGCCATTTTGAAATTGATCGCTTCAAAAAAATTATTGTATACTGTCACTGATATGTATGATGAACATCATTTTTAGTAATCTTAATCCTAAGGCCTTAAAGAGGTTGGAGCGTGGGCCACAAACCAAAATTTAAAAAATACATATATACCGGGTGTCCCGTTTTAATCGTACACCTGATTTGTCGTAAAAAGTACTGACCCGACCAAGTATTGAGTATGATAA
>OY723386.1:41005645-41130645 GCA_963210295.1 Ophion ellenae | reverse complement strand
TTTCTTGTTATTCGTCGCTTTTCGCGTAGCTCTGATCTAACCGGGAACTATTATTATTTCCGTTCCAAAAGTCGATCCGCCCGCATTCCCTATATGGTGCGAGTTAAATGCGTTGATTTCGTGAATTAATTACTATTCTATTTAGCCGGTAAGGCCTGCAGAGTTTTCGCGGACGTCATTTTTTCTGACACTACTACAGCATACAAAAAAAATCAATTTTTTCTAATGTCAATCCATTTTCTAATGTAAAATTTAATTTCGTGCACGTACCACCTTAAGAGTCGTAATTTTTTCGTAACTATGAACACTCCAGTCACCCGAGGTCAAAATGACACCAAGCGCAAACTTAAACCAAAATTGCTATAAGTTATTGGCGACCAAGGCGACTGTCTAATGGTGCTTTGGGGTAACTCTTCGTGAGTATAAACTAAGGCGGGATGTGGAGCTATTTTTTTTCCTTAAGGGGTTACCCCCACTTGCGATTTTGAAAAAATCGATTTTTTTTATTGCATTTTTTTGAAGTATAAGTATCTGAGAATATGTCCTGAAAATTTCAAGTCGATCGAACACTAATGAACCGATCTTCTTGAAATTTTGCAGGCTTATTTAATACATAAAAATGTAGTCTTTAATCGCTCGATTTTTTTTTCGAAAAAAAAAATGGCCGTTTTATAGCCAAAAATGGCCGTTTTTTTCGTTAAAATCGAACCATCAACTTTGACTGTCCGCCATTTTGTGAAAAATGAATATTTTTTGAAATCCTTCGATAAAAGACTAGTTTATACTTATATTTGACTAAATCCATCCGCATTTTTTTCTTCAGATGATCCACTTCGCCGCCATGTTGGTCACCGCAAACCGTGTATATAAAAACATTATTTCATTGACGGCCATTTGCCACTAAACAATGTAATATTTTTCAATAAAAAAATTACTGAAAGTTCTTCAAGATGTGTTCTTTAAGATGGTATATTGATCAATTAAAAAAGTTTTGTAGTTTTCTTTAAAAAAATTAATGGAAAAGCCTTTTTTGTGCTGCAAGTGGGGGTAACGCCTTAAACTATTTCTTATTATGGAGCAATTTTTTCCTTAAACTATCATATCTCAAGCGTATGACCCTAAAATGTTATGGAACAAAAATTGAATATTGCAAGAAATACAATTTTTTTGACCACTTACCACTTGCTGATTTTTTTCCACCACGTTGAAATTCGATTAAAATATCATACCGATAATGCCACATTCTAGAATGCTTAAACTAATATCCTGAATTTTTATGAGTCATTCGGAATGATACAACGCGGCAATCGTTGAAACATGGCTGGGGTCATTGCGACCCCCTGTGACCAGCGTGTTATAGCCAGTACGTGTGGCAGCGAAGGGTTAAAAAATAAAGATCGATTTCGAAAAAGTGAGATCGGCAAGGACCTTCAAATATTTTTAATCGTATCTCCTGCCCATTTTGAAACAATCAATCAGGTGATTCTCGAGATAGAATGCCCACCGACTTTGAAAACAGTATTATCTGACGGTGACCATGTTTTTGTTGTTTTCTGTATTTTTTGGTGATTTTTTTAAAGGCCCTCAATATTGTGTTTGAAAAAATGCGTTTCTTTTTCACTCACCGCTTACCAGAAAAAAAATCGGAATTTGCCCATTTTTTCGGGCCTCTTGGTAGATGTCGCCCTTTAAGGGGAGATATACACCTACGAGCCGGAAAAAAGGTCATTTTTGTGAATTTTTTCAAGGACAACTAGTCGAAATTTCGGATTGGGGTTTTAATTATCTATAAGTATATACATTCACAAATATGTTTAATTTTCTTTATTTAAAAATATCAAAAATATACAAGGATATTGTATGATCCTTGGAGCGTCGTAAAAAAAATCTGCGTATACGGTACCCACTAGCGTTTCTTCAAAAATCATCTGAAAAAAAACCAAAAAGATTATTAAATTAGATACTATAATCTAGTACTTGTCATAGCCGATTTTGAAAATATCGATTTATGACAAATGGCGGACGTTTGAACATAAATAGTGATTTTTAGGCCAAAAATTAGTTATTATTTTGCCTATAAAACAAAAACTAAGTAACGGGAAAAAAATCCTATGGCAAGTACTAGATAATGGTGTATAGAATGACCACAAAAAACCTCAAGGCAATCGGTTCATTGGTTTTCGAGAAATTTTGGGTACCGATTTGAAAAACGTGGTTTTGAGAAAAACGCGTTTGAAAATTTGGGAATGAATAAATCATGAAATTTGTCAACTTAGGTCTTCTACGGTCGACAGAATGTTCATCGCTTCTAAATCGATTTTTTCGACCATCTAGGTGTATATCTCCCTTTAAGTATCTTTTACAATTTTTGTATAGAAAAATATTTATAAATGTCGTTGATACAATGGTTTGGCAGACCGCTATTTGAAAAACGTCCATCGCAGGGACCAATGCTGCTCGGAAAGAAATCATCCGAAATAAAAAAAATCGAACGCATTCAAATGTTGCATGGAATTATCTAGTATAATGGATTTGATAAAGATAATGGATTTGATAAAATATTAATATTTTTTTAAATGGCCGCATTCCAATGTTAGAGTATCGATTTTTTGTGAAAACACTATATTTTCGTTAATGAAAAAAACTATACATCGAAAACAAAAATTCCATCGTTCAAACACTTTTTTGATATGTAAGAGAAGCTTGTAAAAATGTGAAGT
This sequence comes from Ophion ellenae, assembly GCA_963210295.1. NCBI lineage: Eukaryota > Metazoa > Arthropoda > Insecta > Hymenoptera > Ichneumonidae > Ophion > Ophion ellenae. The sequence goes on along the minus strand of OY723386.1, from coordinate 41,127,925 downwards.
GGATCTGGGCAATGGTTTTTTAGATATCGTGGTCATTGAATTCAAAAAGTTATTTGGAGAAAAACGCGTTTAAAGTTCGCCGATTCGGGGATGCTACCCATAAACTTGAAATTTTCAGAGAATATTTTTGCAATGTTATATTTTGAGAATCCGTCGAAAAACAAAAATCGATATTTAAAACATTTTCGACTAAGCCCTTGAGGGATTCCACCAGTCTGGAGCTCGAGAAAGCTGAATTTCGACAATTTTTTATGGAGGTCCCGTTGACGGAATGACAATTCCGTATAGTGGATTTCATTCTACATATCTTTAAATATTTTCACAAACTTATTCCGAAAATTTTGTAAAGAAAATGGCGTCCCTCAAGCTGGATAAAGTGAGTCACCGTTGTTCGATCATGACCTCCAACAGTTCTACTCCAATTTTTCACCCGCACCAAAAATTCGAAACAATTTGAATTCTAGATAAGATTTTCCTTTAAAGTGCACAGGAAAATCGAAAAATATCGATTTTCGAAAATTGGTGCATGTCTGACAATAAATTGTTTTTCGTAAAAAAAAAATTCGTGATAATATTTTTTTCGAATTGCGTGTTTAACAAATAAAAAAACCTCTACATACGTCGACGTAAAATGTTGTTAAAAGATTTTTTTAAAAATCCAAAGTGAGCATATCGAGTCTGACTAAAATGGTGAGAGTTAAAAGAAAAATTGCCGCAAAAATTTACTTCGTGTAAACGGTTTTCAACATATTGAAAATCCCCTATGTAAGTAAAATGTTATTACAAGGTCCCAAAAACTTCAGCGCCGCTCCCTTGTTACAAAATGTTGTGAAAAAATTTGAAAAGATACTCGAACATTTGTAGTTTAAAGGCCACTGTTGAAAAAATTAATTCTTTAATAAAGGCCAGTGTTAAAAAAAAGAAATTATTTTTTTAACAAAACAAAACGGCGGCGATATAAGGTATTTCTTAAGGCAACTTTTGAAAAACTGCTCATGTTATAGCTCAAAAATGTATTGATGGACCTGGCTGAAATTTTGGGAGGTTTCTCACCATAACATTATTGGAAGGATCTACCTAAAGTTTTAAGGTTATCGCGTAAATAAATAACTTTTTTGGTGCAAAAATTGTCGAGAAAAAATGGTCATAAATATGAAAATTTGATTACAAAGCCTACTTAATTTTTAATTTTATACTTTTTAATATTTTTATAGGTGTATCCTTCCAATAATGTTAAAACCTCCCTTCCATAAATGTTAAAACCTCCCAAAATTTCCGCCAGATCGATCTATAACTTTTTGAGCTATAACATGAGCCGTTTTTCAAAAGACGCTTAAAGGAATACCTTATAGCGCCGCCATTTTGTTTGATTAAAAAGAAAAAAAATGAACACTTGAAAGTTGTAAAAAGATAATTTCAAAGTTTTAAAATGTTGCGATTATTTTATTACCTTTAAAAAAATGCATGAAAATGACTCATTTTCGGGCGTCTAAAGGGATTTCCCCCGTTAAACTCCTTTAATTTTTCGTTTATTTTATCTCGGGTTCTCGTTAATTTTGAGTCTTCTTTATACCCTGGGAATCATGGACAGTATTATTCTGTCGCTGTCTCAGCATTATTTCCATTCTCGTGTGTACCCAGAATCCTTCGGTCCATTACTCTGCACTTCTTTTCGCATCCCCCCTCGGGAGTACGATGCGCTTCGTAAAGCTCCACCTATTTTCTCTCTCCGTTCCAGTTACGGGCTCTTCATTTTTTCCCCCCTCGTACTGCTCTGCACTCGGTCCTCTTTACCCTCGCGCAATTCACTGTCATCGATACGAGCCACCCTGCTCCGCTGGGTCTCCATGCCGGCAACGCCCGCGCCATTTTCACAGTGTAAAACTTCGATACCTTCACTAGTGTAACCTCCCTCTTCGTCTCTTCTTTATTTATGCCTCTCTCTCTCTCTCTCTGTCTCTCTCTCTCTCTCTCTCTCTCTCTCTCTCTCTCTCTCTCTCTCTCTCTCTCTCTCTCGCCTTTCCTCTCAGCCTTGTTTTCTACTCCCTTTCGTGATGCGCCCCATCGACTGCTCTCGACTCTGCATTCAACCCCTATTTTTTTCACCACCCCCTTCTGCTCTTGCCTTGACTTGGTGGTAATACCTTGCGGCGTGACCTTCCCGCTTATATGGGCTCAACACGGTGTAGTTACGTGATGCCTCTCCTCACTGGGTCACTGTCAACTCCGTGTAATCACTATCTCCTTCTCTCTCTCTCTCTCTGTCTGTCTGTCTCTTCCCCTCAGTTCCTTTTTTGTGTTACGCTTTATTGTTGTTGTATATATATATATATATATATATATATATATATATATATATATATATATATATATATATATACACTAGGCAAAAGAATTAAAGGATATTGAAAAAGTCCGCCAATTTTAGGGTCATTTTCAAATAGTTGTAACTCCTCGAAAAATGGTCGTACAGCAAAATAAAGAAAAGCAAATTGAAGGTGTGAATCTCTTGTTTCGAGATATTGAGCTCAAACCTTTTTCGCATTAGCCAATTTTTAGTAGCCATCAAAAAACCAAAGGAAAAAAAATTCAAAATTTTTGCTCATCTTTCACAGTCTGCACGGACTTTAATAAATTTTTTTGAATGATCCGATTAAAAGGATCGTCTAGCTGGATTCTTCTCCTTTAATTTGAGCGGCGTGAGAGCTCTGTACGATTTTTTCCCGCGGAGTTATCGATGTTCAAAGCAAAAATGACACTTTTGACTTTGATGAATGATTACTCGGAGACTAAAGGTCGCACAGAAAAAAACCAGAGGGTTTTGGAAACTTTGAAGTATTCTCTATAAGATGCTTTTATCATTTTTTATCAAGATTTTTTTTATGCGGGAACATGGATTTTAAAAACGTGAAAAATGGCATATTTACGAATATTCTTTTAACTAAGGATTATTTTGCCAATATCGAATAGATTTTAAAAAATCGATTTTTTTATGATCTCAAAGTATCCTAAAAAGCCCTCAAAAGTTCGAAGCCCTGCGATTTTTTTTTCATTGTGTTCCGAATGATCAATATTGTAGTTTTTGCCAAAAATCGATTTAAGGCTAAATCTACCACCTTTTATTCGTCTTTTGAGAATCACAATTTTTTTTTGGCGCTGATCCGAATTTTCGGTGCTAAATAATGTTGATTGTTGAACAACGGGAACAAATTTTTGTTTCACACCTTAAATTTGCTTTTTTTTATTTTGCTGTACGACCATTTTTTGAGGAGTTACAGCTATTTGAAAATGACCCTAAAATTGGCGGACTTTTTCAATATCCTTTAATTCTTTTGCCTGGTGTATATATAGTTTGCGTGAACTTTTTAGTTTTGTTTGTTTTTTTATCGAAGTTTTTTAACTTCAAAAAATAAACTTTAGGAGATTATTTTTTCTTACGGATTCTTATAGAGTCTTATTAGATTATATCAAATTTTATTCTAAAAATAAAACAAATTACTTATAAAGTCTATTATCACAAAGCCATCTCTTTCTCTCTCTATTTCTTTATCCCTCGGTTCCTTTTTTGTATTAGGATTTATCGTTGTTACGTGTATATAAATATTATATATATATATATATATATATATATATATATATATATATATATATATATATATATATATATATGTAATGAACTTTACAGGTTTTTATTTTTCATCGAAGTTTTTTAATTACAAATAGTTATATTTTCTGCGGATTGTGTACCAGAAGACTTGTCCATCCTAATGCTAGTGCACTAGGATTAGTGCGAGGGTTATTTAAAATAAACTTCATTTCTAATCAACTTTATTTCTAAAAAAAACTTTAGGAGATTATCTTTTCGTATAAATTCTCATAGATTCTCATTAGATTATATGAGATTTTATTCTGCAAATAAAATAAATTTATAATAAAGTTTATTTCTACTAAACCATCTCTCTTCCTCTCTCTCTCTCTCTCTATTTATTATTTTCTTTGGTTTTAGGAGAGTCAGATCAACGTCTGATCTTTTTCGATCATTTTGAGGCAATCCTCTAACGCGAGTTTCCATTTTCACGAGAACAATGCAGTGCTAGCGAAGTTAAGTAACAGGAAGTGAGTGCCGGCTTTCTGTGCTCTACACATCGGCATAATAATAATTTTCATAATAACATCCGGAAGAAAGAGCAGGCAGTGTCGTCGTCGCACTCGTTGAATAAAGAAAGGGGTTTTGGTGGAGTTTTTACAGAATGCTGAGGAGCACTCCTTCCGGTTAGCAAAAACTTTCATTTCCGATGTTTTGCTACATATATGTGTATACATTTTAAACAAGAGTTTATTAGCGACCAAGCTCACATTTCTTTTTCTCCCCACCTCTGTTGATTCATTTTCGTTCCCATCTTTCTGTATGCCCCAAAAACTCTTCTCCGTCGAACCGGAAACGCGCTCATCACATTCTCAAAATCACTAAAGCTCTCGTGCTACCTCGGAACAGCGGCACGAATTGTTCAAAACGAAAAAAACGACGAAAAATCTTTGCTCGTAGAACAAAGTGGTGGATGTGGTGCTCTCAGTTATCCATGTCCAGATGACGAATTAAGGGGGGCGATCTCGTCAGGCAGTCGAAAATAAGCGAGTATTCAATATTTTCTGTGTCGAAACTATTTATTGTACATAATTAAAATTTTATATACATATTATCACATCTTTGAATTTGCCATTTTGTCTAATATTCAAAAATGGCGGCTGAACGACACTCGCTTTAGAGGCGATTGCCGCCTGACTGGTTCGACGGCGTACAACCAAGCGGCTGGTACATTCATCTGAAACATCAGAGCCAAAAAGTTTTATATTTCTGAGACCCACACACTCTATGTGAACCTAAAATATCCAAAGAAAACTGAAATTTTGAAAATTTGTTGATGAAAAAGTATTTGTTGATGAAAAAGTAACTTCTTTAGGTCATTTTCAAAAAACTTTTGGTTCACATAGACGGTAATTGGATTATGTACGAGTGTGCACAATTTCGAAATGATCGATCGGATAATTTTTTATTTAGCTTGTACGAGGTTCACAAAAACGGTTTTCGGGAAAATTCGTTTAAGGCGTTACCCCCACTTGTAGCGCAAAAAAGGCCTTTTTCATGAATTTTATTTTAAGAAAACTACAAAACTTTTTTAATCGATCAATATACCATCTTAAAAAACACATCTTGAAGAACTTTCAGTAATTTTTTTATTGAAAAATATTACATTGTTTAGTGGCAAATGGCCGTCAATGAAATAATGTTTTTATATACACGGTTTGCGGTGACAAACATTGCGGCGAAGTGGATCATCTGAAAAAAAAATGCGGATGGATTTAGTCAAATATAAGTATAAACTAGTCTTTAATCGAAGGATTTTAAAAAATATTCATTTTTCACAAAATGGCGGACAGTCAAAGTTAATGGTTCGATTTTAACGAAAAAAACGGCCGTTTTTTGGCTATAAAACGGCCATTTTTTTTTCGAAAAAAAAAATCGAACGATTAAAGACTACATTTTTATGTATAAAATAAGCCTGCAAAATTTCAAGAAGATCGGTTCATTAGTGTTCGAGTAATCTTGGTCACCGACTTCAGGAATGCCATTTTGAGAAAAACGCGTTTAAGGGGGGATTGTCTTTTTTTCCTTTTTTGATGGTGTGCACGATTACAGCCTTCACGTTCATCCTGCAACAAAAACCCAAAAAGCATTTTACTTTAGACACATATAGCTATCGTTCGATGAAGGGAAAAAAAAATTGACGATTTGGTGACGTTTTGAACTTGAAGTATCGATTTTTCGAAAAAAATTGATCGATTTTTTGTTATAAATAAAAAACTATTGAACGTATTGCTTTTTTGCTTCATCAAACGATAAAAGGATGTCAGCTGAGCATTCTGTCCAAATTTGAAGGCAATCGGTTGAATAGTTTTTGAGAAATCGTGCACACCATCAAAAAAGGACCATCGCGCGTCGGGGGGGTGGGAGGCGGATTTTTTGATGAAATTGTTTAAAAACCTTTTTTGTATGTAGTAAACAGATCAATAAAACTATATGCCAAGTTTCACAAGTTTTCCGTTGTATACTTTCTTCACAAAAAAAATTCCCAAAAAGCGGTAAATTTTGCGAAAAAAAAAGACAATCCCCCCTTAAAGTTTCTCTTTCAACGCTCTTTCAACGCGGATTCTTCTCTTTCAACGCTCATATCTCAGTCAATTTTGTTCGGATCGACTTGAAATTTTCAGGACATATTCTCAGATACTTATACTTCAAAAAAATGCAATAAAAAAAATCGATTTTTTCTAAATCGCAAGTGGGGGTAACCCCTTAAAGTTTTAAGACTCAAAAATGTTGTGACTCATGGACCTACCGATTAATATGCGATTCCGAGGCCATGAAGTACCGTAAAAAGGGGTTACGTTGAACAGGTTTTGGAAGTTTTTTGTAGGTAATGTTTTTTAACATCCTAAATTCCAACTTTTTTACTCCAATAGAACAATGTGTTTTTGGCTATCAAATGTATGATAAAGTCCAGCTCCCCCCCCCCCCCCCACAATTTTATATGTATTTTTTTAAGTCTCAAAGTAACCTCGAGTGTAGAGTGTCTTTGACGAGGCATTGAATTGCAACTTATGTCAAGGATTAAGGGTCACTTTTACATCATTAAAAAAAATAATAATAATATTTTATGCATTATACATGGAATTGAATAAAAAACAACGATTTTTAACGATCAAATTGTCATCTTTATTAAAGGAGGACACCACTGCGACAGGCCGAAAAAAGGTCGGTTTAACCGATTTTTTTTTGTCTATTAGATTATTCATTTGGGATTTAGAAAAAGGGTATGTTATTAAGCATAAATAGAACTTATTTCGTGTCAATTTTTATGTTGAAAAAATTTCACGAAAATAACAAAATAAAATATTTTCACCAAACCATGTTTCTGAAATCGGCACGCAGCAGAACTCGAACAATTTTCGTCCAATCGACTTGAAATTTTAACTGTAGCTTCTTAGATTGCTTCATCAGTCAAATACAAGCGCTTTTTTGCGATTAATTAAAAGTTCTTAAAAATATATCAACTTTTGATAGGAAAATTATGGTCGAAAAAACAAACTTTTTTTCAAACTCGTCTCTATTTTTTTATTTATTATTTTTTTATTTATTCTTTTGACAAATAATTTTTTCACATACTTCAATATATACCTAATGAAACCTAAAACTTCTTTCGGCCTGGTACTTTATTCCTTTTTTTGCTTCCCAAAAAAACGGTCGAAAATTGGCCGTTACAGTGGTGCCCTTCCTTGAGGAAACATTTTACGCGAAAATATCAAGTTCCCAAGATACCATTATAGGCACTTAATCAGTCTTATAATTATCATTGAGATCAAAATGAACTTTAGCAACATTACAATAAACTTGAAGACGAATTAGTCTATGTCCTCGCACACAACACATTCATAAGCAGGATTGGTCGAGCCTTTGTTACACATGACGAAGGCCCAGTTTTTGCAGGTGATGCATCATATCGAGTCTGCAGCATGGCGGTAAAACCGGAAGTCACATCTATAAATGTGTGCGTTCCCCACGCACACTTTTAAACCGTATTTTAGCGCTCTGTTAAGGCGGGATATACAATTAGACAGAAAAAAATAAGCAGTATTGAGGGATTTTTTAAACTAACAAATAATTGTTCTACAATTGTCAAACTTTAGGCATACTTTAATAGTATATGTAAGTATACGAAACGGTTTTTTAAATTAATTCATCATCAAAATGGCTGATCTGTGGCAGAGTGTTACAGCAAGGTCGTCGCGGGAGTTGGGAATCGGCAGTCTAGCTTCCCGTTGACTTTGATTTGCAAAAAAAGTTCAAACATTTTTTCAATTAGAACACGTATAGTTTCTATGTGACGGTAATTAAAATGAAGAAAATGCAAATTCGAGAAAATGGCACGCATTTACAAAAACAAATCAACATTTCTGTAAAATGCGGATTAAAAAAGTAGTTTTTTTCCAATTTTTCAAAAACAAATTTCGTCAAGTGGAAGATACCAATATTATGGATTTTTCTACCAAGTTTCAACTGAATCGGCTTAAAAAAATTGGAGTCATCCTGCACGCCAATTTCGATAATGCAGTTTTGAGAAAAACGCGTTTGAGGTTCACGCCCGCTCCGAATCGGAGCGGTGAGGCACAGCGTTGACGGGCTGTAACGTTTGAGGTTTTTCGAATTTTGCTTTAAAACTTTAGGAAAATATTCTGCATATATAGTTCTATCGTTTGAAGAAGAAAAAATAAATAAATTGATTTTTTGATCGTTGTAAATGTATATCCCGCCTTAAAGTTACCCCCAAAACTGTCAAAGTTACCGTGAATGTCAGTTTAACCCCATTTTACGGTAGTCCCTCAGATTCCTCGTGGGGTTCATTTTCGACTATAAACTCTTCTTTACGTTATAAAGGGATCTCCTCCCTTCGCCGGGCTGGATATCCGTTCCGGCGGGAAAATCTGTTTAATCGCACGCCGATACCACAAACTCTCAAACTGTTTTTCCCTCGACCGCCTCTTCCCCCTGGCGCTCTCAAAATACGTAGGTGTGAAAAATGCGATACGTTTCGAAATTAATTTTGTTTTTTCTTTTTTTTTTTTCGTTTGTTTTTCGATACGCAAATACGGCTTACGTCGAGTGTCGGTAGCGATCGTACAGCCCGAGGGTGGTGGGTCGGTGGTCTGTGAACGCGTCGATGCACCAACGTTGTTCAGCCTTTTGTTGCACCTTGGCGTGGGTTGTGATCGAAACAAAAAAAGGGGGGAAAAAAAACAAAAAATGCAACGCCTCCGGACCGAGTGGCTATTCATAAACTGTGCTTGCAAGGGTTCTGTGGTCACGCGGATCATAGGGAGTCTCGAAGGTCAAGGTTCGTAGTTATAATGAAAGATCGCCGGTGCAAATAATTTGGCGAATAATTTTTCGATAGTGGATTTTTTTTTTTACTCAGCTGCTCGGAATAATGTTTTGCCAAGAAATTGTCCGTTCAATTTACTGGTGCAATGCTTGATTTATCACCATCGATGGTAGAGGACGTCCGGTCGATATTCAACCGAAACGGAAATGTAAAGAAAAAAATTTAGTATCACAGTCACTGGATTTTTTACAAGCTATTATTTAATTTTACTTGGTGTGAGATGCAAAACGGAAAATCGATATTTCACACACTTCCGGACTACATAGAATTCTAAAAGTTTGCCAACATGCATCTGAAAGGTGACAATGCATAATTCAACTCAAAAAAAAAAAAATAACGACTTGTGAGATGCAAAATGGAAAATCGATATTTCACCAACTTCCCGACTACTTAGAGCTTTGAAATTTTGCAAACATGCATCCAAGAGGTGACAATGCATGATTCAACTTAAGGGGTCTTCTCAGTTTAGACGCTAAGAAAAGGGCCATTTTCATGAATTTTTTTATAGATTTATATTATAGATATTGATATAAAAGTTGTTACACTTAATGAATACACTTTCGAAATACACTTTAAAACAATGTTTTATGTATTTATGTAACCCAAACAAACTTTAAACGCGTTTTTCTCGAAACAACGTTTTTTGACGGCTTGTTGATAAAATCTTCGAAACTACTGAACCAATCCTTATGAAATTGTAACCACATATTCTCTACAACTATAGCTATAGCACTTATCAAGGATTTTTTTTAAATTTTGATATGTACTATTTTTTTCCGAAAACGGCGAAAAACAGGTTTTTTGTTTTTTCGAAAAATGTCCGCCATTTTGGCATTCTTGCACATATCAAAAATCGCATGATATGCGCTATAGTCATTAACATACTGAATCTAAAATCGTTTGATTTTTTTTGTTTCGGATGATCCATCTCCGAGATTTCTTGAACAGCGCAGACCTACAATTTTTTAGGACATTTATTTAACTACCATTTTCGTCTATAAATAGTGAGTTAAATTAATTAATTTTTTTAAATGTATTTCGAAAGTGTATTCATTAAGTGTAACAACTTTTATATCAATATGTATTATTCATTATAGCGTTTTTTGACGTCTAAAGTGAGAAGACACCAAAAGTATATATGCAGCAATTAGTCGTATGTTCTATCCTAATTACACTCTTTGCGATTTTTCATAAGCATTCCATGTTCGTAACCTACAAACTCGTAAGCTAGTAAACTACGAGTAATAACTTACTAGTCAAATCAATTAAAGACTAAAAAGTAGAAAATCATTTATATGTAAAAAAAAAATATTTTTACAAAACACGCTTTTATTTAATGTACTGAAAAGTAGAAAATATTTTTTTTACCAAGTCACTTATTTGTGAGTATAAATAAAAGCTCAACCTTTAGACATATAATCTTTAATTTACATAAATCCATGGACATATCAACTGTATTTCATTTACTGTAAAATAACCTTAGATTTCTTAAATAAAAATCCTGAAACTAACAAGGAACATCACTTTTGGTGTCTTCCTCCGATTTTGTTGAAACTTTTTTATGTGGCAGAGTATCAAAAACTAAGAGACACGTATTTTTTTATCGATGGAAAAACGTTCTTAAGGGGTGAAACGCACCCTCGAAAATAGGGGTGTTTTTCGTTTTTCGCCGATAACCTTATCGTTCTCATCTCCAATGTAAAGTACACAAAAAAAATTACCATTGTTGCAACTTGAAATTTTTTTATATCTCGTACCCTTAAAACGTTATCGTCGAAAAACGAAATTCATCCCCATTTTTAGGATGCGTGTCACCCCTTAAAACAATTTTTCCACCGATAAAAAAAAAATACGTGTCTCTTACTTTTTGATATTGTTCCACATAAAAAAGTTTCAACAAAATCGGAGAAGGATACCAAAGTGATGTTCCCTGTGAGTGCAAACGTGTGATAATGATTTCTCTAATTACCATTTTGCCAAATTAAATACAGTTAATGAAACTGAATTAACCAACTTTAATAAACATTTGAAAATTTGAGCGCCACCAGCTTTTATTTATAGTCACATATAAGTGACTTGGTAAGAAAAATTATTTTCTACTTATTAGTACATTAAGGGGTTAGGCCACTCTAGAGGCCGAAAAAATAGGCTTTTTGAGGATTTTTTTTCAGAAAAACTACAAAATAAATCGAGATTACAAAAAAAGGTGTTTATCATACATATCATTGACTGTGGGCAATAAATTTTTTTTGAAGCGACTAATTTGAAAATGGCGGCTGTGCCGCGTTTATCTCAAAACTGCATTTTTTTTAGTTGGCCGGAAACATAACTCAGACAATTTTCAACCGATTCACTTGAAATGTTGAATATATCTTGAAAAATACATTGTCTATGGAAGTACGTAGGATTTTTTTTTGTAACGCATAGTTCATTTGTTATTCACGACTTTTAGGCAAATTTTTGGAGAGGGAAATATTTGCCTAAAAAATCGTCAGATAATTGTTAATAACAAATAAACTAAGCAATATGAAAAAAAAATCCTACGTACATCCATAGACAATGTATTTTTCAAGATATATTCAACATTTCAAGTGAATCAGTTAAAAATGGTCTGCATTATGTTTTCGGCCAACTTAAAAAATGGAGTTTCGAGATAAACTCTGCTCAGCCGCCATTTTGAAATTAATCGCTTCAAAAAAATGATTGTATACAGTCACTGCTATGTATGATAAACACCTTTTTTTTATCTCGATTTATTTTGTAGTTTTTCTTGAGAAAAAAATCCCCAAAAAGCCAATTCTTTCGGCCTCTAGAGTGGCCTAAGGCCTTAAATAAAAGCTTGATCAGAAAAAAAAATTTACATATATTTCTACTTTTCCCTCTTTTGACTTTCTCGCAAGAGCGAAGGGAAACGACAACTGACTCAGACGTCTCGTATAATCCAATAGGTGAATCTATGCTTTCATCGGCCTTCCCCCTGCTCGGTACATTTCTCTTCTGTCGTCACTTATGCAAGTCGAAAGAAGTTTCACGTTCTACGTGCCCACGTATATATGTCGATGTGCAGGATTACGGTGTCCTACAGTTTTCCCACTCTCGTTTTTTTTTACTTTACTACCGGAAGTCTCCTCCTCCCCATCGTTCTTGTTAACGTTTTCGTTACTTCTATTTCTCTCATTTCTTCCGCTGCTTTTTCCCCTCTTGCCTCTTTTGCACGTATGGACCATTCGACGACGGACGAGCCAACATAACGAAGGGGACTAATCGTCCAGAGATATTACAGTCAGTTTTCTCGTGCCTTATGATTTCCTCGGGAAATTGCTACATTTTCACGTGGAACGTAGCCGCAATTACAGTGAAACATTTTTTTATCGATTATATATATTGAAGCAATTATTCAAAAATATTATCCACCATAATGAACTTTATCAAATGGTTTCTCCGCAAGCTCCCCCGTGCAGAAATTGGTTGGGGAGTCTCCAAATCCTACCACATCCCTATAGGGATTTGATAGGGACGCCGCACGTAGGAAGTCCACATTGGAATCCAAGTGGATTCCGCGCTGTTTCCTCATTGACGTAATTTGAGAATTTTTTAATTGCAAATTCTCAAACGGAATTTGATGGATCTTCCAAAAAAAAATAGCCTTCGTGATCGTGGGTACGAATTTTTTGGGGAGTCCCAAGACCTCTATTTTTGAGCTCTATTTTTCTCCTTTTTCTCACCATCCAATTATCTTCTTTAAAGAAAAAAAAAGTTGTCGCCGGAGCTACGAGCGGTCAAAAATATTTACAGTTCGCTCAAGCCTCCCAAAAAATCAAATTTCCATTGAAAAATCGATTTTTTCGTCCACTTCTCACCCATGAATTTCACGCTTTATAATTTTTAAATTAACTTCGCCAAAGCTCTAGCCGCCCAATGAATATTGAGTGGTCGCTCAAGGTTTACGAAAGTTACAATTTCGGGCAAAAAATAAATGTCGCATGCACTATAATTCCTCGTAGCATAAAAACAAAATAAACAGCGAAGTGTGATTTTATCAATAATTTATTATAATAATTTGTAACAAACGCCAATTATACTATATGTGTTATTATGTATTATTATGTATTATTGTATCATGGCGTTGCTCGTCACAGAGTACAGCTACGATTGGTCCGCAGTTTGATTAAGGGGTTACCCCCACTTGCGATTTTGAAAAAATCGATTTTTTTTATTGCATTTTTTTGAAGTATAAGTATCTGAGAATATGTCCTGAAAATTTCAAGTCGATCCGAACAAAATTGACTGAGATATGAGCGTTGATAGAGAAGAATCCGCGTTGAAAGAGCGTTGAAAGAGAAACCTTAAACGCGTTTTTCTCGAAATGGCATTCCTGAAGTCGGTGACCAAGATTACTCGAACACTAATGAACCGATCTTCTTGAAATTTTGCAGGCTTATTTAATACATAAAAATGTAGTCTTTAATCGTTCGATTTTTTTTTTCGAAAAAAAAATGGCCGTTTTATAGCCAAAAATGGCCGTTTTTTTTCGTTAAAATCGAACCATTAACTTTGACTGTCCGCCATTTTGTGAAAAATGAATATTTTTTCAAATCCTTCGATTAAAGACTAGTTTATACTTATATTTGACTAAATCCATCCGCATTTTTTTCTTCAGATGATCCACTTCGCCGCAATGTTGGTCACCGCAAACCGTGTATATAAAAACATTATTTCATTGACGGCCATTTGCCACTAAACAATGTAATATTTTTCAATAAAAAAATTACTGAAAGTTCTTCAAGATGTGTTCTTTAAGATGGTATATTGATCGATTAAAAAAGTTTTGTAGTTTTCTTTAAAAAGAATCATGAAAAAGGCCTTTTTTGCGCTACGAGTGGGGGTAACGCCTTAACGAGAGCAACTGTGGGACGCATTACGATGCGCGGAAAACAGCTACCATTTCAGTCTTACGAATATAACGATCTATAATTTTGTTTACGGGCAAGAGCTTCAAGAACTATTTTATGAGAACAAAAATTATAATTCTTGAGTTAGAAATGTGAGGTGAATTTGAAAAATTGGTTTCTAAAAAAAAAGGATTAATTGTTTCGAACACTTTACAAAGCGTCAAAATTATGAGCGAGAAGAGTACAAAAAAATTGGCGAAAATCGGAAATTTCGAAGCTCTTGAGCGACCACTAAATATTCATTGGCCGGCTAGAGCTTTCGCGAGCTTAATTTTTTAATTATAAAGCGTAACATTCATGGGTAAGAAGTGGACGAAAAAAAATCGATTTTATAATGAAAACTTGAATTTTTGAGAGGCTTGAGCGAACTCTAGATATTTTTTGACCGCTCGCAGCTTTCGCGCCAATTTTTTTTTTCTTTAAAGAAGATAATTGGATGGTGAGAAAAAGGAAAAAAAAGTAGGGCTCAGTTTTGTGCCACCCTAACCCACATCTCTACAGGGATTTGTCAGTGCACATAGGGAGACCTCATTCGAATCCAATTGGATTCCACACTATTCTTCGATAAACGTCGTTTGCAAATTTTTATCACGTTCGAATCGAAAATATGTGAATAGTTACGAGAAAAAACTCGGCGTTTCGAAACACAATTTGCACGCTTCGTGAGTGTGTCCGTGTGTGCTAATATTATGTCAAAGCGCAGTTAAATAAATGAACGATAATTATAGTGGATTTTCACTGATGTGATTCAAATTGATTTTTGAGATATACTTTATAAAGCAATTTATCCGTTTTTAAGATAAGATTTATACTTTTTTAATATCCACTCAATTTGTATATCTGTATATTTTATTTCGAAAATTTAAGGTAGAGAATGCAATGGAATCCATCAAGAATCGTATCGGATTCTGTTCGATAATGTGGATTCAAATTGGATTCGCACATTGGATTCTGATGGGGAATCCCGATGAGAATCAAATGTACGTGCGTAAAGGCGAATCCAGAATTTTTTCCAGGCGGCACGGGGGCACGGGGAGGGGGGATGATTATTCTGGGACTCCTTGGTTTTTTGTATAGTCGATTTGGACCGTCTGGGGGGGGGGGCGAATCCGCCTCTGTACATGAGTGGCGTTTTAAGGGGAAATATACCTTTGTGAGGGCAAAATCAAGGGTCATTTTTGACAATTTATTTAAGAAAAACAGAGCAATATGTTTAAATTCGGTTTTTTATACATGTTAGTACAAGTCTTAAGGTAAAAGAATTTTTTTTATTATTTTGAAACAAAATGGCGGTGCAGTAGTCGATGAAAGAAAACTCCTTTTTTCATAGTCCTCTACCTGTATTCGCACAGGTCATAGTTTTCAAGCTAGAACAAAAAACAAAAAATATCTTGAAAGTAGGTATAAAAAACTAGTCCAGTACGTAGGGGTTTTTCGAAATTTAATTTAAAAAAATGGGGTTAATATGAAGAATAAAAATCGTAAAAAAAT
The DNA here is from genome assembly GCA_963210295.1 of Ophion ellenae. NCBI lineage: Eukaryota > Metazoa > Arthropoda > Insecta > Hymenoptera > Ichneumonidae > Ophion > Ophion ellenae. Next base: position 41,112,486 of record OY723386.1, on the reverse strand, counting down.
AGGTCGAATATCGTTCATAAAATTATTAAATTTCAACTTGTCTAAGAACATAGTTTCTAAGTTGTCTAAGAACATAGTTTCGAGAAAAACGCGTTTAAAGTTTTAAGTACTGTGAAATCATGGAAATTTCATGTTTACCTTTAATCGGCGATTCCTGAACCATACAATTGTCTTTCTAATTCAACATTCTCTTGCTCTTCTTTTTTTGTGGAAGATGTAGGAAAAAATGCAAAAAAAAATGTACAAAGGTACATTCCCCCTTAAGGTAGTAGTCTGGTCTAGAACGAGATTTTCGACGTCATTTTTGGGTTGGAATAACTTTTAAACTATTGAAGTTGTCTTGCTTAAATTTTACATATGCATTTATTGTTCCTTTGAGAATGTATCTACATTTTAAAAAAATTGTTTTAAATATTTTCATGTAGTTTTTTATTAATTTACAACATGGTCCGCCGAAAATCGTCTCAATCGGCGCCCACTCTGGGTGATGTATGCATCTGAAAAAAATATATATATATTCTCAATCTGTATAAGTATTCTGAGCACTGGTAGCAGAATTAGTACTTACAAAAATTTTGTTACAAAATGGCGGCCTGTTAACCTTTGATGAACGATATTTCATACATTTTCGGGTATTCGACGAGTTATAAAATGTGGGCAAAATTATTGTTCGACTCAATTCTGCTACCAGTCCTCGGAAAGAGGCTACCGAAGGTATGTGCAAAATTTGAGCTCGATCGGTCAATTAGTTATCGAGATATCGTGGCCGCCGATTTGAAAAACATAGTTTTGAGATAAACGCGTTCAAAGTTTTGATACCGTCAGATGAGGTTTGCGCGCCGCTTGCTTATAATTTCTATTATTCTGCTAATTTTTGAAATATCAATAATCCGTTTTCACAAGCGTATTAAGAAAGATCTAAGGAATAATAAAATGAAAAAACAATCGATTTTGTCAAATTTCTAGATCAGACCACTGTCTCAATATAGTGATCCAATGCTACCCATTGGATTCCTATCAGGAAGTAGGGACGAGTATCGTAATCCGATTGGATTCCTACCACAATTTCTGCACGGACTGTCGTGGTCCCAAAGTCACCGTAAAAATTGCCGAGATTACAAAAGCAATAACTGTGGGGCCCAAAAATGACCAGAAGTCTCGAGGCCTACAGGGCAAGACAGTCCTTGCAACCTACGTACCAAATCTTTCTTCTTTTCGCCTGAGACATTCCCTGCAAAATCTCAGCCCTTCTTCCCTCGAAACATTCGCCCTGAAACGCCCCGTGCTCGAGTTTTTTTTTCCAGCACGCTACATCTTTCGTGCTATCTCGAAACTCTTATTCGTCGTGGATATACTATAATCCTTTCGTTTCGCTGTAGACGCCGAGTGAAAAGCGCTGCGTTAAGACTCGAGGCTGCTGGCCTAAGGGACGAGCGCGCTTTCCATCTCTCGGCAAATACGATATAAAAAACGAGGCAATGTACTTTTTCCCTATTCCCACTGTTCTTGCCCATACTTTGCCTTAGCCCTCCGCGACGTCTCCGCACAATATAGACAGCGGGTCTACGGCGAGGGACGCAGGGCAGGGGGGGGGGGGGCGACACTGGTGAACGTCGATGCTGTGCACGCGCATCGAGCCTCCGAGATAAATCCGCATTGAAAAGTTCAGTGCTTACGACGCTTATGCATAGATAAAATGCTGAGTGGAAGAAAGTTCGAAAAAGGGGGAATAATGTTGGGCACTGCATGCATAAGGTTAGAGTTGCTGGAGAGAGAGAGAATGAGAGCATAGCAAAGCAGTAGAAACGATTGAGGGATTAGCCTAGTCGACATTTTTTAAACTGCCGATTTTTGGTTTTCAGGAATTCACAAAATATAACATTTCAAAAATATTGTCTGAAAGTTTTGGGTCGATCCGTTCAAAATTGAGGGAGTTATCGGCGTTTGTAGGTACCGTAAGATGGTACTTTGGTGTATATAGTGCATTTGGTTTTGGAAGTTTTTTGTAGGTCACTTTTTTTTAACATCCTAGATACCAACTTTTCTTGCTCCAATAGAACAGGGTGTCTTTTGGCTATCAAATTTATAAGAAAGCCAAGCGCCACCACCCCTCACAATTTGATATATACATTTTTTGAAGTGTCAAAGTAGCCCTGAGTGTGGGGCTTCATTGACAGGGCATTGAAATGCAACTTATGTCAAAGATTAAGGGTTACTTTGGAATCATTTTGATAAAAAATGTAATATTTTATGTATTATACATGGAATTAAGGGGAGATGTACACCTAGAAGCCGAAAAAAAGGTCATTTTTGTGAATTTTTTCAAGGAAAATTATTAAAAATTTCGGATTGGGGTTTTAATTATCTAAAAGTATATGCATTCAAAAATATGTTTAATTTTCTTTATTTGAAAATATCAGAAATATACAAGGATATTCTATGATCCTTGGAGCGTCGTAGAAAAATCTGCGTATACTGCGTATACACTGGCGTTTCTTCAATAATCATCTGAAAAAAAAACCAAAAAGATTATTAAATTAGATACTATAATCTTGTACTAGTCATAGCCGATTTTGAAAATATCAATTTATGACAAAATGGCGGACGTTTGTACATAAATAGGGATTTTTGGGCCAAAAATTAGTTATTATTTTACCTATAAAACAAAAACTAAGTAACGGAAAAAAAATTATATGACAAGTAGTAGATAATGGTGTATAGAAAAACCACAAAAAACCTCAAGGCAATCGGTTCATTGGTTTTCGAGAAATTTTCGGTACCGATTTGAAAAACGTGGTTTTGAGAAAAACGCGTTTGAAAATTTGGGAATGAATAAATCATGAAATTTGTCAACTTACATGGAATCATCGATACCAGGCCCCTAGTGCAGGTCTTCTACGGTCGACGGAATGTTCATAACTTCGAAATCCTCGACCTCAACCATGTGTGTATCTCCCGTTAAATGAACAACGACGATTTTTTATAACCAAATTGTCATCGTTATTACGGCAGCAGAACTCGAATAATTTTCGTCCAATCGACTTGAAATTATAACTGTAGCTTCTTAGATTGCTTCAACAGTCAAGTACGAGCCCTTTTTTCGATGAATCGAAAATTGTAAAAAATATAGATCACTTTTGAGATGAAAATTGTGGTCGAAAAAACGAACTTTTTTTCAAACTCGTCTCTATTTTTCTTTTAATTATTTTTTAATTACCCCCGTACTTGACTGCTAAAAATAATATAATTAATGAAAATATTTCACTCTTAGTTCCGGGACTAAATTTACGATAGTTCTACTGTGTGCTGCGGAGAGGGTTGGCTGAAAAACAGTAGTGCTATAGTGACTCGTGCGCCGCCATTTTGTATACTTTTGACAAACAATTTTTTTTTGCATACTCCAATGTATCCCTAGTAAAACCCAAAAGCTCTTTTGACCATGTATTTTATTCCTTTCTTAAAAAAAATCCAAAGAAAACGGTCGACAATGGGCGGTAACAGTGGTGCCCTCCCTTAAGGAAACATTTTATATAAAATATCAAGTACCTGGTGTGCTATTATAGGCACTTAATGAGTCTTATAATTGTCATTGAGATCAACATCAACTTGAGCGACATTACAATCAACTTTATCATCATTATAATAAACTTGAACAACAAATTGTTGTTCAGTAGAGATAAAGAATAGTTTAATGTATCTAGGTTTACGTGCGGTGAGATGGACAAGACGTTCACGCTACAGGTGTTGTAATTAGTTAAAACTATTAACCTATTATTAACCCCCTAACTATTGACCCTATATGAACGCAAACTAAACCTCCGTAAACAAATAGAAAAAAACTCATCTTGTCCATCGTTAACCATATAAGTATATTCAATATTAAACCATCAAGGTTTGATGAAAGATTACGAATATTGGCTGGCGAATGAAGAGCATTGCTGCCAACCTCAATATCCGCGAAGTTGCCGTACTTCGGCAACACTTAATATTAATTAATGATAATCATGAATAATCTCGTGACATAAATATAAAGAGGCATAATTATAAGTTACTCTACATTTCATTCTGAGTTGTATAAAACATTCACTGACGCAGTTTGTTTCATAATGATCATCGATAATGTTATACTTTTTCAAGTTGGAAGTAACACAAATGTTTTTTTCTTATTTACGTAATAAAAATATAAAAATGCATAATTTCATCCTTTAATTATATTTTATGAATAATTAGCATCTCCAGAATAAATCTATACTACCTCTTATGCATTTTGTAGGGTCCTTGAAAAATCAACCACCATTTGACGTAACTAGACCACTCGCGTTTTTCTCAAAATGACTTTTTAAAAATCGGTGACCACGATATCTCAAAAATCACTGCACCGATTGATTAAAAATTTTACAAGCTTCTTTTACATGTCAAGAAGCAGCACTTGAACGAAGGAATTTTTTTTGCGATTGGTAGACTTTTTTCACCAACAAAAATAGGACGTTTTTCACCGAAAATCGATACTTTCACGTTGGGCGGTGGCCATTAAAAAAAAACAATATTTTATTAAATCCTTCGTCCAAGCACTCGATAATTTCACGCGAAAGCTAGATGCGTTTAATTTTTCTATTTAGGATGATTTGTTTCCGAGCAGCAGTGGTTACCGCGAAAGACGTTTTTCAATACAAAAAATGTATAAGATACTTAAGGGGTTACCCCCACTTGCGATTTTGAAAATATCGATTTTTATTGCATTTTTTTGAAGTATAAGTATCTGAGAATATGTCCTGAAAATTTCAAGTCGATCCGAACAAAATTGACTGAGATATGAGCGTTGAAAGAGAAGAATCCGTTGTGTAAACGACCGGCTAGTCTGCCGTCTGGCGCGCTCGACCCTCCCTCCGACCTTCAATGCATTGTTCGATGAAAAGGGTCGTATACCTGGCATTCACAACGTTCATATAATAGACTGGAATTTATAAAAACGGGCCTGGAATAGATGACTCTATGTAAGTTTACAACAAAAAAATATTTTCATCGTGTAAACTGAAATTGAAACTTTAAACGCGTTTTTCTCAAAATGGCATTTCTGAAGTCGGTGACCAAGATTACTCGAACACTAATGAACCGATCTTCGTGAAATTTTGCAGGCTTATTTAATACATAAAAATGTAGTCTTTAATCGTTCGATTTTTTTTCGAAAAAAATGGCCGTTTTATAGCCAAAAAACGGCCGTTTTTTTTCGTTAAAATCGAACCATTAACTTTGACTGTCCGCCATTTTGTGAAAAATGAATATTTTTTAAAATCCTTCGATTAAAGACTAGTTTATACTTATATTTGACTAAATCCATCCGCATTTTTTTTCAGATGATCCACTTCGCCGCAATGTTGGTCACCGCAAACCGTGTATATAAAAACATTATTTCATTGACGGCCATTTGCCACTAAACAATGTAATATTTTTCAATAAAAACATTACTGAAAGTTCTTCAAGATGTGTTTTTTAAGATGGTATATTGATCGATTAAAAAAGTTTTGTAGTTTTCTTTAAAAAAATTAATGAAAAAGCCCTTTTTTGCGCTACAAGTGGGGGTAACGCCTTAAAACCATACACTTTGACCTGAAAAAAATTGAAAACCTGCACACATTTTCGCCGAAAATATTCACGCCAAATTTTCTTTTCTCCGCCCACGAGCTAGATGTAACTCGTCAAAAATGGAAAATCATATGAAGCATATCGATTTGAACACAACTATAGACATACATATACCTGCGGGTGAAATATGAAAATGCATACTCAAAGTGAAATAGGATGCTCCCCAATGCGTTGTTAATTCACCAAAAGAAACGAAAACCATTCAAAAATTCATCGTTTCTCAGTCCAGGAGGCTCGAGTATTCCATCGAAAATTCCTACCTCCATTTTACCAGCTCTAAACAGCTCGTGTACGAAGAAAAATGTGCAAATTTTCCCTCGAACGAGATCTCCATTCGCTCGTCTTGCTCGCTGTACGAAGAGGCAAAAAAGGGGGGAAAGTGCGAAATATCACAGTCGAACGGATACACCGATTGCGGGAGAAAGATACGTAGTGCGATAAAGGAAGGCACGAGGAAGCTGATTAGGTTTAAGAACGTGTTTTGTTGAAGGCACCCACGTGACCAACCGAGTGTCCAACACATTATCCATTTTCATTTTGGAAGGACGCCCGTATTCAGGTTCCTGCTGCTATTTGCAGGATGCTGCGTCTTCGTCTTTTTACCATCACCACCACTACCCTCCTTATATACTTCCGGTTGGATGGATTTATCTTGCGGTCGCTTATTAACCGGCAAGGCCCGGAACAACCCACAGCTTTTTCAGCCTTTGGACGCCCACGCTTTCTCTCCCTTTATTCGTGTATATACATGTATATGTCATCCACAGATAATACTATTATATATATATATATATATATATATATATATATATATATATATATATATATATATATATATATATACATATACATATATACACACACATATATATATATATATATATATATATATATACTTGTACATTTGTATCCGGGTTATCTCTTCGGCTGTCTGAACCGAACAAAACACAGGGATGCTCACGGTTCTCTCGCTGCTATCAAAATTATTCAACGGGTCTGCCTTAGCTTGGGGCCCAAAAACAGGTCGATCTTTATGATTTTTTTTCTGATGAGACTATTGCAACGACGAGGTCGGGATTTTACACACAATTGATACATAGTCTTGCCAAGCTTGAGTTTTTTTTTGTATTGAAGAATATCAATAAGCAATGAAGTTATTATTGTTCAAACAAAGCGTCGCCGTTGCTGGTTGGTCAAACGATGAAGGTGGTTCTGGCAATTAGGGTAATCTGTAATGAAAAGTAAAATATGTACTTATAGTGTAATAATAGAACGTTCCTATGACCGGATGCTTTTTTGAAATTTTGAAAATTACGGAAATCGCAAGTCGTAGTAAAAAAAAGTTCGAATTTTGAAGAAAAAAAGAACAACTCTGATTTTTTTTGTTAAGGAATGGATAAACATACCAAAAATCGGGGAGTCGTTCGACAGAGAATGTTATAAACTATTGGCGTCCGAATTTGAAGTGAAACAGACGAATGAATTTTGAGATACGACCCGCAACACGAAGCTGAAGTTTGCATCGTTGGAATGCAACGAAAGTCAATTCTTTTTCGTTGTTTGGAAGTTTTTTTGCCTGTTTGGACTACGAAAATCATACCAACTTCTTCACGTTTTATTCTTATTAGAGATCTACGACCATAATTTGTGAAAAAAGCCTCTGGATAGAGTGAAAAATAAAAGGGTTTAAAAACATGTGAAAAAGAAATCGTTAAATTCCGAATATGCAAACTTTAACACGATCAAGTTACAACGTTTTATAAAACATAGTGTCGAGATAAACGCAAAAGAAAGAAAAGTAAATCGCTATCGTAACGCAGTAACAACAAAAATCGTCACTGTTTGGTCAATTTATTGCATTTTTTCAAAATCTTTCTTGATAACTAAGGTTACATAATAAACGAATAGTATTTTGGAAATTTCAAGCTTATGCAGACTCCTTCACTGGCTGGTGGAAGTTGACTGCAGAAGGCCCATCAGGGGCTTTTAATTCGACCATCACATATGTATACAGGGTGTCCTGTTATGAATGGATAATCCTGCAACTGTCGATAGGTCAGATCATGTCCTACTTTATGCTAGAATTTCAGTTTAGTAAAAGTCCCACGATTTTCCAGATTTTGGGCTTTATGTAATTTGTTTGTGAAAAATCATCTGCTTTTGGCTTTTCGCGTGACATTTCTACAAATGATATGAATCGACAATAACTAAGCAACTTTTTAACGTAATTGGCACGATATGCGTAGTACATTTTTTTACACTGCAGGAATCGAAGTCAGATGTTCGAATTAGTTTGGATGAAAATTCTGCATAAGATCTTTTTTCATAAAGTTTCCTTAACGTTTAAGGTCAAAAAGAAAACTTTTCTGGATAAAACAAATAACCGAGAATATTTTTTTAAACCGGGTCAAAAAAGTTATCATTTGTAGAAATGGCATGCGAAAAACCAAAAGCCGATGATTTTCATCTCGCAACCTGTGGGAATTTGACTAAACTGAAATTCCAGGATATACCAGGACATGATCGACAGCTGCAGGGTTATCCATTCATAACAGGACACCCTGTATATATGTAGATATATACAGGGTGTCCGAGAAGTGAATGCGTTCCCTGAAAAGAGGGGCAGGGTGTGAAATTCTGAGCCGATTGATATAAGCATGTGTGGGTCTCAGATCAACCCCTGAATTATTATTAATTTTTAACTGCGGGCGCACCTGATTGGCCCGCCTTTAAAAATTAACTATAATTCAGGGGTTGATCTGAGACCCACACATGCTTACATCAATCGGCTCAGAATTACACCCCCAAACCCCCCATTGCAGGGAACGCATTCAGTTCTGGGACACCCTATACATATACTAGGGTGACACAATTTTGCGTTCTATTTTTCCTCCTTCTTCTCACCATCCAATTATCTTCTTTAGAGAAAAAAAAATTGCCGCGAAAGCTAGGTGCCGTAAAAAAATATTTAGAGGTCGCTCACGCCTCGCAAAAGTTCAAATTTTCATCCAAAAATCGACCACTAAATATTCATTGGCCGGCTAGAGCTTTCGCGAGGTTAATTTTCAAATTAAAAAGCGCAAAATTCATGGTTGAGAAGTGGACAAGAAAAAAAATCGATTTTTTAATGAAAATTTGAATTTTTGCGAGGCTTGAGCGACCGCAATATATTTTTTGACCACTCGCAGTTTCCGCGACAATTTTTTTTTTCCTTAAAGAAGATCATTAAATGGTAAGAAAAGAAAAAATACAGCTCACAATTGTGCCACTCTAATATATGTATATATATTAGATATATATACATATTTATTTATATATATATATATTTATATATATATATATATATATATATATATATATATATATATATATATATATATATATATATATATATATATAAAGATTATTTCGAAGGACGAGCCACTACACCAACATCCAACATGTCCAATTCATGTCCATCTTTATTTCTTCAATTAGTAACAATTTCCATTGACATATAAGCAGCTCGATTCTAGTGACCATCGCAAAATCTGCAAACACCAAAGCCGATTATTACAAAATCCGCCCCGAGGCAAACGCTTGAACGTCCCGACGAATTCGAATGGCACAGGTAGAAAATCTTATTCAATAATGGACCTTTCCCTTTGCAAGCCTCGACGCGCATTTCAATTCTATTTACCGTCGTTCCCCAAACACTATGGATCTCCGAGGTTACACGTAAACGCGCACGTACCCATATGCCGCGTACAACGCTCGAAACCTCTATGAACGTGTTGCTGGCGAGCGCATTCGGTTCTCCTTCCACATACGATTCAATGGGACTCAATTGTCGATACGGTATATACAACATTGGTTCGATTGAACAATCAACGTGATCCGGATTTTCGTGCGCTTGTATGTCACACATATTGCTGCGAAGCACTCTCGTGCTTGTGCATTCGCGTGCAGTGGGACGATGAGACGATACAAAAAGCACCGTGTCCTTTCGACTCTGTGGTCGAACTTGCGTTATCTGAAAATCCTTTTTGATACCTGGCAGGGGCGCCTGAAACGATGATAATGGTGATCTAATCAATATGACAGGAATTGACATATAAGGCACCTGCGGGTAATAAGGCCTACCTAAGCGAGCTTTGCGATGAAATGAAAAATATTTAAATTAATCGAGGGGTTTTTAAGGGGCTGTACCAGTGTGAAAGCTGAAAATTTGGGTGATTTTCGGGAATTTTTCGAAAGAAAAGTACGCAATTTAATGTTTCGGAAAATTAAGAATATATTCGGCTATATTTGACCTATATTGCATAATTTTTTCATAGAAAAATATTGAGATCCAAGCAACTCATGCGTTGCCTTCGGAGGCGACAAAAAAAAGTTCCTCCACTGCTGACATGATTCCGGCCAATTGAGTAGCTGAAACCGAAAAAGGAGAAAATGTCGTTAAACTGGAAGGTATTTCCTGTACAATGACGTAGGATTTTCGAAAAATATCAAAATCTAACACAATGGCGTATTTATGAAAAAAAATCTGTTTTCTTGCCTATAAAATGGTCGTTTTTTTCAATGCCAAATCGTCAACCCACATGAAAATAAAATATATAAAAAATATATCGAAAAATATATAAAACATGTATTAAATATAATTTGTTCGAAAAGTTGGATATGCCAATTATATTTTTGGGTAAGAGTAAAACCTATGCGATATATAAATATAAATCCATTAAGATACATCTTAAATATATCAAACATACAAGCTGAATGTATGTTTTATATATTTTGAAGATGGTTGGTTAAGCAACTTGAGTGACAGATGACGTTGCGAATGAAAAACATCTTCACGTCGGTATCTCGCGATGACCTAGCTGCACTAGCCGGAATAAATGATCGGACAAAAAAATTGAAGGTTATGTAATTCTATTCGATTATCGCTCTCTATGCGAACGCAATTAAGTAATTGATCCGATAATTTTAGTTACTCTTGTTAATCCAAGCATTTCTCAATAAACTAATATTGTGTATTGTACGATATGCAGGCGATACGAAAGTTCAACAATTTAACAAGTAGAACTAGCTCAGTGGACAACGTCCCAGCTCATCACTCAGAGGTCCCGGGTTCGAAACCACCTTACGGGCGTGTAAGCGCCTGATATAATTTAAATTTAAACCATTAATATATATGAAGCGCAAACACCATAATCGTAATTAATGACAACGAAAAATATCGTAAAAGGCTGCAATGATGTAAATAACGTCATAACAAAATTTTCAAGAATATTTCAAATATAGTTTAAATATATTTCAAGTATATCTTAAATACACGTTGAATATATCTCAATAATATTTGAAATGTAGTATGAACATATTTAAAGTATATTTTAAACGGAGTATGAACATATATCATGTACATTTTAGATGTAGTTTAAATACATTTAAAGTATATTTCAATTATAATTCGAATACACTTAAAATACATTTACAGTATATTTTTAAGGTAATTTGAGTACATCGTAAGTATATTTTCAATATAGTTTGAATATACGTAACCGCCTATCCAGCATATATTTTTTATATACATTCTGAAGATCTATTTTGGCCGAAAAGTTTGATATCGCGAATATATTTTTAATACATTTCCCGTATATATTGCATATATCTAATCTATATCTAAGATGGATAATATATATCTGAAATGTATTTTACATCCATTTTTAATATATCGAAAAATATATTTTTACATATATTTTATTTCCGTGTGGGAATTTACATCCAATCAAAAATATCCTACGTCATTGTAAAGTAAATATGTTCAAGAGTACTCAGTTCAAATTTCAAGTCAATCGGATAATTGCTCTTTGAGTTACAATGTCAGCAAATTTGAAAAATCTCATTTCGAGAAAAACGCGTTAAAAGATTTAACTGTCGATCGAACATTCGGGGAGTATTTAACGATACGGCCTTGACATTTTTACAGGATATTCTTGAAAGTATAAACTGTCGAAAAAGGCAAAAAAAATCGATTTTTTTAAAGTGTCACACTGGTATAGCCTCTTAATGATAATTAAACTTGTATCAATGATTATAAAATACAAAAAAATAGCAGTTTCCACCATAAACAAAAACAAAATTAAATGTTTTTAAAAACCTCGCCAATAGGCCTTATTTTACTATGGTAGGGTAATAACGCCTACGGCTTTAACATACTTAAATAATTAATCTGGATGTTATCCATTTGATATTTCCGATCAACAATCATAGAAACGCACAAATTACATTTCAGAAACGCATACAAACTATACATTTGCACATTTGACAGCCATCAGGGCACTTAAGGGGCCAGTCCACTTTGGAGCCACGAAAAAAGGCTATTATCGCGGTTTTTTTAGGATCTTATAAAAGATATGTATTTAAAAGTTGTTGGGCTTGATAAATAAAGTCTTGAAATACATGGAAAAAAATTTCAATTCATTTTTATTCATATTCAAGTACAAACTCTATAGTTTAACGTAACGCCACAAAAATAGGTAGCTCCTAGGTAGCTCCATCACAACTCGGCAACGGCTTGTCTGAAACAAAAAAATCAAAGTCCATTAGATTCAGTATGACACCAGCTACAAAATACCCGCGGATATAAAGTTTTATCAAAAAATAAAAAAATGGCAGATGAAAAATGAAAAAAGTAAAAAAAAAGCGTTTTTTCCGCAGTTTTTCGCCAAAAAAAAGAGGAAAAATCAAAATGTTAAAAGCATCGAGGGTCATCTGGTTGCGAATCATGTTTACAATATGTCGTTGAAATTTCGAGGGAATCGGTTTATTAGTTTTAGAGATACGATCGAGCTAGATTTTCAAAACGTTGTTTCGAGAAAAACGCGTTTGAAGTTTGTACTGTGAAAAACTCTTACCTAAACTCAATCGGCAATTCCTGCACCGTACAAAATGCTTTTTGATTGCTCATCATCGTTGATTTCTTCAAGTCTTGCTTGCTATCGATTTTTTGAAATTTTCATAGTGGACTAGCCCCTTAATAATTAAAATACTCATCATCATTAGCATTAACTATTGTTGTTGTCATAATTATTGTTATTTTTTTTATTATTTCAGATTAACAGTGGAACATCAATTTTTTAAATCGTTGGAGCTCATTTACTTCCTTGCAGAATCTCTCCTGAATTTTTTTTTAAACAATGCCATTATTTTTACGTGTCCTTCGATCGCGTACGTCGGTCTCAAAGTATTGACTCCCTGATAGCAATTACTATGATTATAGTGATATTTATAATATTATTTATTAATAATTTTCATCAATACTAGATTTTTCACTTACTCTTTCCATTTAATTGTTCACTTAATAAAAAAATCACCAGTAGTGTTCATTGATAAGAACAAAAAATCATCAGTGTTCCAAATACTTTTTTGCGGAATCGGATCTACAATTAAAAAAAAAAAAACAAAAATCTTGGGCATTCGTAGATCCACCATACTGTTTATTTCATTCAAAATTCAATTCAATTCAAATTCGAATTCATACGATTCAAAATTCACCATACTGGTCATTGATGAGAAAAAAAATCATTGATGTGCCAAATATTTCGTTGCGGAATCGCATCTCGAATTTAAAAAAACCGACGTGAAGGGCATTAGTAAATAGCGCAAGAGGCTCTTAGAGTAACGACTCTCTAATTCATCAAGAGATAGTTCATTGTTACGTATAGCTTGAAAGATTCGCCGTTCTACCGCAATAATGTAATTTGCTCGCAGTTCTGGTCAGCGTACGTGCCGTGTGGAGCAGCCCAATTGAACGCGGTTCAATTGTCACTCGAGCAAATCGACGTGATTCGGAGGCTCGCCGAAATGAATGCTCAACACTTAACCCTCGTCACATCGGTCAGAGGTGAGTGATGCCGAGAACGCCCTTGCATATCCCGCCATTGCGGAAAATCGATCGTTGTCCTTTCTCAAGATGGCTCGAAGTTTGATCACCGGGAGGAGGACCGTTTTTCCTTCCGGCGATCGTACGGTTGAGAATTTTTTTACCTTTTTTCGGGCAACGCCCTCTGCTTTGTTTCATCGAAAGTCACTGGTAACAATCGTTTCGAAATATTCGCGAGTAATCGATACTTGTAAAATACCGTAAAATTTGAGTAAATCGAATTTGTAAATTGAGTAAATTTGAGGAAAGTAAAATTTATTTTGAACAGGTTTTGGAAGTTTTTTGAAGGTAATATTTTTTTAACATTCTAAATTCCAACTTTTTTCGCTTCAACAGAACAATGTCGCCTCGGGGTATCAGATTTATAAGAAAATCAAGCCCCATCACCCCCTCAATTTTGTGTTTGTTTTTGAAGTGTCAAAGTAACCTCGAGTTTGGGATTTCCTTGACAAGGCATTGAAATGCAACTGATGTCAAAGATTAAGGGTTACTTTGACGTCATTTTGATAAAAATTTTAACATTTTATGCGATTTACATAGAATTCAATTAAAAACAATGATTTTTTACAATTAAATTGTCATCTTCCTTAAGGCGGGAGTCTGAATAAATAGGTCCAAAAAAGCGTTTTTTCGGGAATTCTTTCAGAAGGGAAAAAGTGAGCCCAGTAACCATTGAGGTATATTTTCATCTATATTTGAAATGTTTTTAAAAAATGTTTCAACATGAAACTATAAATGACAGCAGATTTATCAGCCTATTCCATGTGCGCCTTGCTACTGCAGTCCCCAACCGGCGGGAAAGATGCAGCTCGTAATTCTTGACTGAAACAAAAAAACCAATAAAATTTTCAATTTTCCTGTATTTTTTTCTAGGTGAATGAAGAAAAGGTGAAAAAATCGTGAAATTATAACTTTTCTCAAGTTTGAAGAAAAATGCGTTTAAAAACACTTTAAGGCGTTACCCCCACTTGTAGCGCAAAAAAGGCCTTTTTCATGAATTTTTTTAAAGAAAACTACAAAACTTTTTTAATCGATCAATACACTATCTTAAAGAACACATCTTTAAGAACTTTCAGTAATTTTTTTATTGAAAAATATTACATTGTTTAGTGGCAAATGGCCGTCAATGAAATAATGTTTTTATATACACGGTTTGCGGTGACCAACATTGCGGCAAAGTGGATCATCTGAAAAAAAATGCGGATGGATTTAGTCAAATATAAGTATAAAACTAGTCTTTAATCGAAGGATTTTAAAAAATATTCATTTTTCACAAAATGGCGGACAGTCAAAGTTAATGGTTCGATTTTAACGAAAAAAAAAACGGCCGTTTTTTGGCTATAAAACGGCCATTTTTTCGAAACAAAAAATCGAACGATTAAAGACTACATATTTATGTATTAAATAAGCCTGCAAAATTTCAAGAAGATCGGTTCATTAGTGTTCGAGTAATCTTGGTCACCGATTTCAGAAATGCCATTTTGAGAAAAACGCGTTTAAAGTTTCTCTTTCAACGCTCTTTCAACGCGGATTCTCCTCTTTCAACGCTCATATCTCAGTCAATTTTGTTCGGATCGACTTGAAATTTTCAGGACATATTCTCAGATACTTATACTTCAAAAAAATGCAATAAAAGAAATCGATTTTTTCAAAATCGCAAGTGGGGGTAACCTCTTAACGTCCTATAAACGTTATTTGAAAATACTTGTTCAACAACTTTTTTAATTCAATTAGAAGAGATTTTCATACTGGAGAAAATAAACTTTGGCTCGATTCAATAGGTCGTTTAGTTTTTTATTGCTACCACGCCCGCAAATTCGTAAAAATCGTGAAAATGAACACTGTAGGAAATGACACAATAGGAGGAAATATCAATATCATATATCAATCGCTTTTCTGCTTTCGGCCTTGTATCTTCGAAAATATTTACAATTGGCCTCTGTAACTTCGTAAATATATTCTTGATAGTCAATCTATCGATTTAAGCAATAAAAAAAATTATTTATCGGACTTTCTGATTCAAGCTGCGGCCTTCAGGAAACATTTTACATAAAAATATCAAGTACCTAGGGTACTATGACAGGCACTTAATCAGCCTTATAATTATCATTGAGATCAAAATCAACTTGGGCAACATTACAATTAACTTGAACAACGAATTCAAACTGCACGCATTTAAATCGTATTTCGCCCCCAAAACTGTCAAAGTTACCCTTAACGTCAATTTAACCCCGTTTTACGATAATTAATCGGGACATTTTTTGGAGCCTTTCGATCGAAAGATTTTTCATCGAAGTAATGATGGCACGTCGGGGAAAATATCGAAGGCGCACGTAGAAAGTCCGCATAGCCCGAAACGCTTTGGCGTATATACTTTTTTCCCCCTTAAAAGAGAGAAAAAAAAAGCGTCTTTACTTTGCAAGTCACCTGCAGCTCCGTGTCGGTTCAAAGGGCAATTACCCTTTTACCCTTTCCCTCCCTTTCGTTCGTGCGCTTTTCTTCTCTTTTGCACCGGCTGCTGCGATGCTTCTCGGGGTTTAAGCTTGATAGCTTAAAAAAACATCGACGAGAACGGCTCTCACGGGCGCTCGATGGACTATCGAGGACGACGTTGAAAGCACTTCGTCTGTCTTCTTCGCGTACGTCTCGAATGAGAGAAGCGCAAAGAAGTTAAAAAACGTTTGCGGTGAAAGTTCTTCAACCGGAAATATGCAGCAGGATTTTATTTTCTTAAGGGGGCCATTAGGCCAGGAAAAAATGCTGATTTTCATTTTTTGTTTTTAAGGAAATATTACTTTCTCATTTTTGAGAATTAGGGTATGTTTTGTTACTACTTTTGGCTGCTACGTGGTTATTAATCTTCAAAAACGGCGGACGCATGGCATCAAACGGGTTGCAGCGGATCTTGTCAGACGGCGTGACACGTACCATCGGCGGGATTAATCTGAAGAAAAACTAACGAAGTTTTTTCTTTCATTAACACTCATATGCAGAATATGAACCAAGGAAAAGTGAGAAATGTTGAAAATCAATTAGATGGTATCGTTTTCAAACCATACTATTTAATTTGTTTCCACAAAAAGATTCAACAAAACTTTTGTTTCACACAAAGATTGAATTTTCCGAAAAAATGACTACATTTTGCAATAAAAAAATACTTTTTTTTCAAAAATATGTAGGTTCATTTTTTAGATAATAAGGTTAGAAAGATTTATACCAAATTTCATCAGAATCGGTCGAATATTTCTTTAGCTGTACCTCACGCCAGTTTGGAAAATGCAGTTTAGAATACTGTGCCATACCTCCGCCATTTTTAACAAATAATAAAAATAAAATAACAATACCATGTAACAGCCAAACGTAGTAATAACACATACCACAAATAAAAGAAAATGGCAAAGAAATATTTCCTCAGAAAAAAATCATAAAAACCAGCCATTTTTTGTCTCGTCTGAAAGTATCTCCCCCCTTAATTCGCGAAATTCTCACGAACGTCTGTTTTGCCGGTTGAGCAGCGTTAGTCAATACCTGGAGGGTGTCGGCTCGGAGCACAAAATAAAAATCATCACCACCCCTCCTTCTCACTTACCTTCCAATTTTCTCAACAGCCAATTTTCAACTTGCCACAAACGCGTTCGCCCCTGCGCCTATTTTTCACCCTGCCCCTTTTACAACCGCGGATTTAATAATAATAAAAAAGGCCCACCAGAGGGTGATTTTGAAAATGACAAAAAAGAAACGTCGCCGGGCCAAATTTAATACTGTTTGCATCAACGGGATGATAGGAGCGTGGGTGGATAAGATTGAGGGTAGGAGATAGGACGACTAGCGGACGAGGCAGAGACCATGGGTGGGGTGAAATGGAGAAAAGGAAGGAAAAACCACTTCCGCGGTCACGTTACAACTTGAAAGTTTCTACTTTATAAAATTCGCGAGGGTGAACAAGCACGGGGATATTGTCCGCATCCATATATCTTCACCGTACATGAAATGTCCGTACCTGTATGAGAAATATTCACCCACACGTACGCAGAAATATATATATAGAGCGAAAAGGGCATTGCGTTGAAGACAGAGATACCGAGGAAGGGCCATGTTTTCCTGGCCAAGTTTCAAAGCTATATTCTCAGGCTGCTGTTTACGCCAAGGTGTTGCACGCGTTTTTTTTCGCCTCCAGTCTCCATCCGGTCTTTCTCGAGACTTTCCTCCGTTTTAACTTCTTCATTCTCCACTTGTGGACAGACATCTTTTACTTTGTTTCCATCTCTCATGATTTTCATCGTGTACTTCGAGATCTTTGATTTCTTCGGTTTTTCCGATTTCTCGATATCTCTATGGGGTGGGGCACCCCAAAGAGATTGGGGGGAGGGACAGCCCATAGAGATTGAGGGGGTGGGGACAGCCCAAAGAGATTGAGGGGGGGGGCACCCCAAAGAGATTAGAGGGAGGGACAACCCAAAGAGATTGAGGGGGGCACCCCAAAGAGATTGGGGGGAGGGACAACACAAAAAGATTGGAGGGGTTGCACCCCGAAGAGATTGGGGGGGGCACCGCAAAGAGATTGGGGGGAGGGACAATACAAAGAGATTGGAGGGGTTGCACCCCGGAGAGATTGGGGGGCACCGCAAAGAGATTTGGGGGGCAGCCCAAAGAGATTGGGGGGCACCCAAAAGAGATTTGGGGGGCACCCCAAAGACATTGGGGGGCACCAAAAAGAGATTGGGGGGCACCAAAAAGAGATTAGGGGGCACCAAAAAGAGATTAGGGGGCACCAAAAAGAGATTGGGGGAGCGCCCCAAAGAGTTTGGTGGGTCGCCCAAAACGATTTTGGGGGGGGGGGGGCACCCAAAAGAGAGTGGGGGGGCTCGACGTCGCAAAAGTCAGGAAAAACTTTGTCTTTGCGAATACTCCGTACGTTGCAGAATCATTTCACTCGTGGAACTTTCCCGTCGAATAAAAATTCGAATTAAAGACTCGTTCGAATATGCAATCGCCTGTAGTTTTCCATCTCCAGAGATAAGCATTTCCAAAACTCGATTATCCGGATTCGCAACGTGAATCGCTCCATTTGGAAACTTTTTTATTTGCAAATTGATATCGAACGAAATAATCGTGTTGATGGGAAAAATAACTGTACGGCGCAAGCCCTAATCAAAAGTACAAGGTAACGCACGAAGATTATCGCTGATAGCAGAGTCACCGCATCACGCTGCACCGCCGCCAAATGGAATGGAGATTGCCGGGCAATATCTGTCCCATTGATTCACGACTCCGAGATATCCGAGAAAACCGAGGGAAGTTAATCCGCGTGAGAGCAAAGTTTTCTAAATACGACCTACATTGCGTGCGGTGGGAGAAAAGTTTTCGAAAAACGACGGGAACGGGGGTGGGAGAGGAAGAGAGCCAGGAAAAAAAGGAGGTTTCGCGGCACGAAACAGGTTACTGTACTTGGATGGAGCTCGCGAGTGGAGAAATCCGAGAAAAATAGAGGGAATGGATGGTATGTGGTACATACGTGCCTACGAATCCTTCCAACGCGTATTGTGTTTTTCATTATATATAGGTATATAACGGGTGTCCCATTTTAATCTTACACCTGATTTATCTCGAGAAATACTGCTCCGATGGAGAATTGAGTGCAGTGAAACTTTCAGGATTCAAAAAGGGACGTTAAACAAAAGAAATTAATTCCGAAATTCATAATGGCGACGTTAAGATGGCTGACATGTTTTAAAAAATGGGAACATGACTTTATTTCACCAAAACTTTGTCAGGCCAAAACTACCAACTTTTGTAGGATTGTTTTTTTTTATACAGTTCATAATTTTTAGGTTAGAACGCCATTTTTTACTATTCCGGCGCTATCCAGAATGTATCTCGAGAAGGTCAAGTCTTTAACATCCTTAGCGTAAGTGTGCGTTGGGGTTTGAGTTTGATTGGATTTGTTTTGGGTTCATCTAGATTTTTTCGATAACCGAAACAAATCAATCGAATAAATTCGGTCTCTGCGGCTCGTCACTTTCGTTGTCAAACGAACCCAAGCGTAAGTTTGTTTGGATTCGTTTGATAATTCTTGTTTGGGTTTGTTTGGGTTATCCAACGAACCCAAACGAACTCACACCCACACTTACACTAGGAATGTTAAAGACTTTACCTCCTCGTCATACATTCTGGATAGCACTAAAATACGTTTAAAAAATGGTGTTCTAACCTAAAAATTTTAAACTTCACATTTTTTAAATTCTTACAACGGTTGTTAGTTTTGGCCTGGCCATTTTTTGGTGAAAGAAAGTCATGTGCCCATTTTTTTTAACATGTTGGCCATGTTAACGTCGCCATTTTGAATTTTGGACCAACATTTTGAACCCCATAAGTTCTATTACACTCATTGCTTGATAGGAGCAGTTTTTTCGTGACAAATCGGGTGTAAAATTAAAATGGGACACCCGGTATATACGCCCACGCACACACATGTCGAGCATGTATGTCAGGCAGAACCGTATAAACGCGGTAGCATCTCTATCGCAATATATTTCTCGTTTGGGACACGAAAAATCGGGTCACGAAGTTCGAGTAACCCAGATACCGATGCTCCCGTGGTAACTGAGGCTCCTATCCACGCAGAGACGTTTCGATTGCTACGATTTTTCACTAGTAACGCCCAAAAATGTTCCTCGATCAAGGACCATGGAGCTATGCAAGTTTGAAAGAGCCCGCTGCGGTATCGGGGATAGTCGAGGGCATTGGAGACGGTGTGCGGGCGTTTGGCGTGTCAAGCAGCGGTGGATCCGAGCGATAGTTGGATGGGTGACCGCTGCGTTGACGTCTACATAGCGGGACGGCAGTTTTACCGAGTTTCCGATTATGGAGGTATCTGAAAGACAGCAAATACCTAGCAAGCTGCATCAACACGGGTTTTGCGCACTTTCCCTGTGCCCGGGTGCGCAAATACGATACATTGGGGTATTGATAAAGACAAGGGCAGAAATTGTCGTAGGGATCCAACTGGATTCCCATACCCGACTAGAAATGTTGCTACGGGGCAGACTGGGGCTGCATCCGGGATATCGTATTCTGTACCACGGCACGGTACAGGCCGCCGGATCAGGGCTGTACCGGGCGTGCAACGCTTTTTTGCATCCGGCCATGACGCGGATGCTGGTAACGTAACTGATCAGTAAACCTTTTCTGGCCCTGATCCGGTGGCCGTATCTATGCCTGAAAAAGAAAACCCAAAAACTACGAATACAAAAATTCTGGTAGTATTTATTGTTTCCATATGCTTCATTTATGATCCTGCCTATGTGATAATTGGAATAAGACGTATCCTGCCTCGTTAAAGTTTCTTACCTACCGTCAGGGTTGAACCGAGGTCTTTTAATTCTAGAGTTGAGCGGGCTACCTACGTGGGTCATTTGATAAGTACCTAGCCTACAAATGAAAACACCAAAATTTTGCTAAAAATAAAATTTATTTTTCAATGTAGTCTCCTTTTAGTTGAATACACTTGGCCCAGCGGTGTTCCAATTTTTTTAACCCCGTTGAAAAAAATTTTATCTCTTGGTCTGCAAAATAGGCCTCCGTGGCGGCGATTATTTCGTTATTGGAGTGGAATTTCTTCCCGGCGAGTGAATTTTTTAGATTCGGAAACAAAAAAAAAAGTCGCACGGAGCCAAATCTGGAGAATACGGTGGATGGGGCAGCAGTTCATAGCGTAATTCGACCAATTTAGCCGTGGCGTGCGCGGAGGTGTGAGCCGGTGCATTATCATGGTGGAAAAGCACTTTCTTTCTCGACAAATGGGGCCGTTTTTCTTTTAACACGGCGTTAAATCGGCTCAATAGTTCGGCGTAGTACTGTCCCGTGACCGTCTTGCCCTTCTCCAGGTAGTCAATAAAAATCACACCTTGAGAATCCCAGAAAACAGTAGCCATCACCTTTCCAGCCGACGGGACCGTCTTCGCCCTCTTTGGAGCAGGTTCACCGGGTAAGGTCCACTGTTTTGACTGCTTCTTGGTCTCTGAGTATACCGGTGAATCCATGTTTCGTCGACGGTCACGTAACGACGCAAAAACTCTTTTGGATTGCGATTAAACAGCTCCAAACACTGCTCTGAAGTGGTCACACGAATGCGCTTGTTGTCTGCAGTCAGCAAACGCGGCACCCACCTTGCCGACAGCTTCCTCATGCCCAAAGTCTCATGTAGGATATGCCACACGCGTTCTTCTGAGATGCCTACTATCACAGCTATCTCGTGCACCTTTAATCGGCGGTCTGACAAAACGATATCGTGTATTTTTGTCACGTTTTCCTCCGTAGTGGCTGTTTTTGGAGCACCTGGGCGTGGATAATCAAAAACCGACGTACGACCACGTTGAAACTCGTTATACCAAAATTTAACGGTCGCCATCGAAGGAGAAGCATCCCCATACACTGCATCCAAGCGTTCTTTCATTTCACTGCGCGATTTCCCTTCCAAAAACAAGAATCGAATCACCGACCGATATTGTTCTTTCTCCATTCTTTCAAAAATCAACGGACACACTTGCTTTCACACGCTCTCAAAAGAGAACTACAAGTCCGATCCGGCTGAAATTTTATCAGTAGCCGTCTACAAGACGGTACTACACTATAGTGTATTTCTCTTGCAATAGTGGCACCATCTAGCGGTGAGGCTAGGTACTTGTCAAATGACCCACGTACTTAACCATTCCAACACTTGTGTCAACGTTTTTGTTTCTTTCCATATTTTGATGATTCTAATTCTATCCTAAAGAATGTCAATCATTTTATTCATGACGTTGAAGTTTGCATCGTTGCAATGCAACAATAATTTTTTTTTACCGATTCTGACTGTGAAAATAACTCACACGTTGTTACATATTCTCGTTAGAGTGTTACGACCGGAATTTGCAAAAAAGACATCCGATGATGATGTTGCAAAAAAAAATTTACGTTGTGCCAATAAAATGTAATTTAATTGATTTGATGGATGACTTTTTGATGATGATAAAAATAAACGAATGAAGAGGAAAGAAAAAAAGCGTTGCATTCCCACGATTAAAACTTCAAATTTATTTTCATTCGTTCTTTGTATCTTGATTTGATGATGACGGTGTCCGCATGGACGCCATATTACTTTTATTAGAATCATGGGGAAATTATACACGCAGCAACTCAGTTGTTTACTTTGAGGCCCCGAATAAGGTATTACGGTAGACATCGGAGACAACATCCGGTAGACAACAATGGATCGCATTGGATCCCTATAACAAAACGTCACGCTCGTCTAGTGCGACTCTTATCGGGATTCGCCATTGGAATCCAATGTCCGAATCCAGTTTGAATCCTAAAGGATTCCTACATTATCAAACAGAATCCGATACGATTCTTGACGGATTCCAACCCATTCTGTACGATGAATTTTCTAAACAAAATATATAGATATACAAAATGAGTGGATCTTAAGGCCCTATTCTCGTGTGAACACCTATTTTCAAGGTGATTTTTTCGGCATTTAATTTACGGTAAGTCTTTAGATAAGTGAAGAGTAAATGTTCCGAAAAATGAGCCCGACATTTTTTTTGATATTTTCTCATTTATTAGGTTATAAATAATTATATTCAGTCGGGGGAAGCTGAAATTCATCCCCCCCCCCCTCAAAAGTTATGGGGTTTTGAAGTTCGCGGAAACACGTAATAAAATAGGGCATTTTTGAACATTTCGACGCCTATCTTGCGTTTGTTGGGTTTTGGGACCCAAACAAATTACATTTTTTTTTGCTCGCAATAATTTGTTCGTCGAAAAGTCACTTATCTGAAGAATTGCAAAATTTAGAGAAACGGTTAAATCTACAGTTATATTTATGCATGTTTGAAGTAATATCTTAAATTATTTTAAAGCATTTTTTTCGAAATTGTTCTCGCTGTTTTTTCGTGAAAATTAAAGCTTTATTTTGAAAAATAATTCCTAATGCTTGTAAACGTTTTGAGACTGTTGCGTGATCAACTCCTAATGATTCCGAAGTTCAGCTAGCGTCTGACCTAAGTCTTCATGAAGTAATGCCTCGAATACAACATATCAAAATACTTATTTTTTAAGCGCCTAAACCAATTTCCGCATGTTGTTTCCGACAGAGCATAGTCGCCATAAGCCTCAACAAGAATTCGGTGTGCTTTAGCTGCAGATTATTTTAAAATAAAGTAGTGCAATAAAACTCCCTGCAAATACTCTTTTTTGGCACGAAATTTAACATGTTAACACTATGGAAAAAAAGTGGTTTACACTTCGGCGAAATGACCCCCATGGAAATTTATGTATGTAAAATATATGCAGAAAATACATGCTACATATATATATATCGGTCGCATATATAGTGACGAAAAATAGAATAATTCGTATATATTCAGTATATATGCGCCAAATATATGACGCATATATGACCCATATATTTTCGATATATTTTTCTGACCAAAAAATATATGCTACGTATAAACACTACATATGATGCATATATGAGGCATATACGACGCATATATTTTCGATATATTTTTAATCTATTTTTTTGTCAGAAAAATATATCAAAAATGTATGCATCATATATGACTCATTATATGTATGATATATGTGTCATTTATACGTCATATATGACGCATACATTTTTGATACATATTCCTGACAAGAAATATATGCTGTGTATAAACACTATTACAGTTAAACTTAATAAAACTTAAAGCTTAAACTTAAAAAAACTTAACTTACTGTTAAAGTACACTATTACATATAAACACTATTTACAGATATGCTACGCATATATGTATATATGTGGCATATATGTGCTATTTATGCAGTATATATGTGGTATGTATGCAGTGTGTATGCAACATATATGCTAAAGATGTGTGGTATAAATGCAGGGTAAATGCTACATATATCATTGATATATGATACATTGATATACAGTAATACCACGCATATACATCTCATATATAAAAACGTTACGAAAATTAGAATTTGGCACATATATGCAACATATATTTTCATTATATGGCATACATTTCACGTGTATTACAATTATTAATAAAATAAATTTGCAGTATATTTTTGCGTATATAAATTTCCATGGGGGGACATACACTGAATTTCAAGCTTGCTTCCACTTACTTCTTTATAGATGCGTTACCATCTTGAACTACGCGCATGCGGTTCTGATAACGCCATCTGTTAGAAAACAGCGAGAACTTATTCAACGTCCTAATACACGACATTTGATGATGCACAAGTCGTGTCGCGAATTTTTTGTGTTGTCGGCCGTTGTTGTTCCTGCCGTCTTTTTCATCTGAACTAGACGATCTTTTTTTATTTATTCTATTCTTTACGCATGTGATTATCGTTCGGCCCTCCATTTTTGTGATTGCTTTGTAGTTACTATTTTTCCGGGCTGCGAGAAGTGAAAATTCTACTGTGAAAATCAGAGTACTCTTTTTCAAACGGCGCCATTTCGTAAATTATTCCAAAATTTTTTTATTGGAGGGCCGAACGACAACGAAAGAAAATTCGTAAAGAATAGAATAAATAAAATAATCGTTCGTTCCCGATTACAAGGACGGACGCAATCACAACGCCCGACGATAAAAAATGTTCGCGACACGACCTGCGCAGCACCAAATATCATGTAAACTTTCGAATAAAATGCTTTGAAAAAATTTAAGAGGTTACGTCAAACATGTATAGATATAACTGTGAAATACGGGCACTGTAGATTTAACCATTCTTCTAAATTAAATTCCTGAAAAATCACTTTGAAAATGGGTGTACACACAAAAATACGGCCTTAAAAAAATGTCAATCGCTTAAGGGATCATCTCAGTGTAACGAGTCGAAAAATAGCTGGTTTTCGCAAATTTTTTTTTCGATGGTTAAAATACGCTGATCAGTCTGATTTTTTATGTCATATTGTCATTCGACATAAAAGATTATGATGAGCTCATGATGAACAGAACATAATTTTTTAAACGTTAGGTTTTTTAAACGTTATATTTTTAACGAGAAGGTTAGTTTTTTGACAGGTGATTTTGCAGGTGCCGCAGATGCTAAATTCAAGTTTGCCTAAAAATGGGAGTGTACGGTTTTTAAGGGGGTGAAAGGGGATGGGAGTGGATTAATTCAAAACTACAACCCCTACAAGGTCAGCGCCGTGAGACAAAATGTGCAGAAAAATCCGGACTTTAGTTTTGTCCACAGCGCCGAAGTAGTGGAAGTTCATTTTGGGGGTAAAAAAGTAGCGTGAAATTTTGAAAAATCAGTGTTAATTCAATAACCCTTTAGAAAAAATTCGCACACTTTTTGTTCAAATGGAAACGTTGTAGCCCTCGAAAATACGCGTCGATCGAGTATTTAATCATCACTCTCCGATAATATCTTTACCCCCGAAAAATGGTTAAGGTACCAAAAAAAAAATTGATTATTGAATAACTCAAAAACAATCGATTTTTCGGGTATGGTTCAAATTACGAAATGTAGAGAATAATTTTCTCTATGTTTTCGTTTCTATGGACCACCCTTGAATTTTGATTTTCCAACCCCTCGCGGTGGTTGAAAATTCAAAATGAAATTCTGGGAAAATTATTGACCGCAGGAATTCGCCGCCGTGGAAGAATTTGTAGCTTGAACCCTCAGCTACATTTTTGTCCATAGCGCCAAACTCGTATCTCTTTATTTTCGGTCAATAGTTTTCCCAGAATTTCATTTTGAATTTTCAACCCCTGAGCGCGGTTAGAAAAAGCAACATTCAAGGGTGGTCCATAAAAACGAGAATATAGAGAAAATCATTCTCTACATTTCGTACATTTAAACCATCCCCGAAAAATCGATTGTTTTTGAGTTATTCAATAAACGATTTTTTTTAAACTTCAACAATTCTTTTATGGGTGAAGATATTATTGGAGAGGGATAATCAAATATTCGATCGACGCGTCTTTTCAAGGGCTACAACGTTCCTATTTGAACAAAAATTGTATGCATTTTTCCTAAAGAGTTGTCGAATGAAAAGGATTTTTTTTAAATTTCGTCCCACGTTTTCACCCCCAAAATGAACTTCGATGACTTCGGCGCTGTGGACAAAAATAAAGCCCGGATTTTTCTGAACATTTTGTCTCCCGACGCCGACCTCGTGGGGGTTGTTGTTTGGCATTAATCCACCCCCATCCCCTTTCATCCCTTAAAAAAACCCTACACCCCGATTTTTAGGCAAACTTGGATTTAGCACCCTTGGCACCTACAAAATCACCTGTCAAAAAACTAGCCTTCTTCCAATTTTTTCCGATTCCAATATACAGCACGACTGTACTAAGATAGAGAATGTCGTGAAGAATGGTGTGTCAACATTTGAGACGGATAGCTTGAAATCTCTTTTCCCTTAAGAGTGTACACCGTTTTGAAAAACGACATTTCAAGAAAAACGCGTATAAAGTTTCGAGGGCGGAGTTTTCATATAAATTGTCTACTTACGATCAATCGGCGATGCCAGCTCCATGTATATAACCGTCTATACTATCGGATAATGCAAAAAAATGAATCTTTTAAAAAAATTTACATTGTCATGATCCCTTTAAACGTGTATCTCAAAAGTAAATTGGAATCTCATCACTGAAAATCCACTGTAATTATCGTTTGTTATTTATTTTCCTGAACTCTGACATAATATCACCGCACACGTACACGCTCATGAAGCGTTCAGGTTATGTTTCGACACGCAGAGTTTTTTCTCGTGACGTTCTACATATTTTAGATTCGAACGTGGTTGGAATTCTCAAACGGCGTTCATTGGGGAACAGTGTAGAATGGGATCGGATTCAACCGAAAACTTCCTCTGTGCGGTGCCCCTAATAAATCCCTTTAGAGATGTGAGTGCATCTTGGGACTCCCCAAAAAATTTGTGCTCAGGATCACGAAAGGATATTTTTTTCGGAGCTCCAACAAATTCTGGTTGAGAATTTCAAACAAACAGTTCTCAAACGCCGCCAATCAAATTCCTACAGGGATGCGGTAGGATCTAGGGATACCCCGAATTTTTTTGAAGGGTGGATGTTGGCAATACCCTGGAGTGTGTCGAAGAAACCGAAAATGGTGAAGTAGAAGGGTGAATATCTAAAGAGCTGCGATCGTAAAATCGCTCCGAAGTCCGCAAGAGCGGACGCCGGCACATTGGAAAGCAAAAACGAAATATTGAAACACGACGGCTTCATTAGGGGTGCGAATATTATTCGTACGCGTGTTTTTGAAAAACTAAAAAACTCAGTTTTGTAAACTTACAAGTTAACTTTTTACACGCGCACATTCTGGATTGTCAATGTAAGGCAAGCAAAAGCTCAAAAAGACAGTTAAAGAAATGCCACCTCAATTGCATCAACTCAATTTTTTTTGGAAGATCGTCTGTCTATGCCACATGCGCAATGAATAAATTCAAGACAGAATTCCGTTCAGATCAACAAGCTCGTCTCTTTCTATTATTCATCGTCATTATTGAACGAAATCGATAACAGCGGCATTTTTATTTAGAAAGTTACCATACGATGGGGTTAAGGGGTCTTATCACTTTAGACGCTAAAAAAGCTATTTTCGTGCATTTTTGTGATAGGTTTATATTATAGATAGTGATATAAAAGTTGTTAATAGAAACACTTAATAAATACACTTTCGAAATACATTTTTTTTAAATTTATTTATTTAAGTCACTATTTATAGACGAAAATGGTAGTGAAAAAAAATGTCCTAAAAAAATTGAAGGTCTGCGCTGTTGGCGAAATTTCGGAGATGGATCATCCGAAACCAAAAAGTCAAACGGTTTTAGATTCAGTATGTTAATGGCTATAGCGCATATCATACGGTTTTTCATATATGCAAAAATAACAAAATGGCGGACATTTTTCGAAAAAAAACCAAAAGAAACGTGTTTTTTCACCATTTTGGCAAAAAATATAGTAAATATCATAATTTGAAAAAATCCTTGATATGCGCTTTAGCTATAGTTAAAATTTCATAAGTATCGGCTCAGCAGTTTCGAAGAATTTGTCAACAAGCCGGCGAAAAACGTTGTTTCGAAAAGAACGCGTTTGAAGTTTGTTTAGGTTACACAAATATATATATAAATTTTTTTATGTATTTCGAAAGTGTATTTATTAAGTGTAACAACTTTTCTATCAATATCTATAATATAAACCTTCTTTAAAAAATCATGAAAATGGCCTTTTTTCAGCGTCTTAAGTGAGAAGACCCCTTAATTTAAATAGGCTTTGGAAGTTTTTGTAGGTAACTTTTTTTAACATCCTAAATTCCAACTTTCTTTGCTCCAATAGAACAATGTGTCTCTTGGCTATTAAACGTATAAGAAAGTCAAGCTACAATTTTATATACATTGTTTGAAGTATCAAAGTAACCTCGAGTGTAATTTCGAGTAACCTTGAAATGCAACTTATGTCAAAGATTAAGGATTACTTTGACATTATTTTCAATTTAAAAAATTATATTTTATGCATTATACATAGAATAAATTAAAAACAACGATTTTTTGCAATCAAATTTTCATCTTTATTACGGAAGAATTCTACATACAGATATTAAGTACCTAGGGTACTATTAAAGGCACTTAATCAGTCTTATAATCATCATTGAGATCAAAATCAACTTGATCAACATTACAATCAACTTTAGCAAGATAATAATAAACTTGAACAACAAGTTTGAGTAAAAATAGAAAAAAAAAGATAAAAAGTATCCGCATTTTGGCGCTCTGTTGAAGTAGCCCCAAAAACTGTCAGATTTACCCTTAAGGCGGGAGCATGAATTAGAAAGTCCGAAAGCCCGTTTTTTTTTTAATTTGCTTAAATCGATAGATAAACTATCTAAGAGTATATTTACAAAGTTACAGAGGCCAATCGTAAATATGTTTGAACATACAAGGCCAAAAGCAGAGAAGCGATTGATATTTGATAGTGATATTTCCTCCTATTGAAAACTTTGAAGCGCGCTTTCTCCAGTTTTCATTTTCACGATTTTTCCAAATTGGCGAGCGTGATAACAAAAAAACTAAACGACCTATTGAATCAAACCGAAGTTTCTTTTCTTCAGTATGAAAATCTCTTCTAAATGAATTTAAAAAGTCGTTAAAAAGGTATTTTTAAGTTATTTTATAGCACGTTAAAGTGTTTTTTTTTTACATTTTTTTTTTCATACCTGAGAAAAGTTATAATTTCACGATTTTTTCAGCTTTTTCTCAATTCACCCAGAAGAAAAATATGTGACAATTGAAAATTTTATTGGTTTATTTGGTTCAGTCAAGAATTACGAGCTGCATTTTTCCCGCCGATTGGGGACTGCAGTGGCAAGACGCACATGGAGTAGGATGATAAATCTGCAGTCATTTATTGTTTCAGGTTGATTTTATTATACATTCATTATTACAATTTCATTACATTAATACAGTTTCAGGTTGATTTTATTATACATCATTTTATTATACATTCAAAATATACATGAAAAGATACCTCAATGTTTACTGGGCTCACTTGTTTTTTCCCTACTGAAAAAAATCCCGAAAAAAACGATTTTTTGGACCTTCTAATTCAGGCTCCCGCTAAGGTAGTACGAGCGCGCAATCTTGATTTCTATAGATTTTGTTCAAATTTTAACCAGACATTATTCATATCATTATGCATGTTTGAGTAAAATTTCAGAACAGTCGACTATTTATAGTGGGGGATAATGGGTTTTAAAATTGCAACTTTTAACACTGCAGGGTCTGCATTGAAATTTAGACAATATAATTTTCCGAAAAAAATATTTGTCCCCTATAATACGATGACAACACCGCAGAACAGTATTTTTCAATATTTCGAGAAAAAAATAATTATTGGGTTCCTAAACTTAAAAATGTTGTCATAAAATAATATTTACATTATTAATATAATGTAAATATTATTATATTAATAATATTTACATATTATTAAATATTATTAATATATTAATATAAAACAATATTTTATATTGTTTATGTTATCTTCACTAACAAATAAAAATTTGTGTTGCAGTATTATTTTAAATATGCGGCGCAAACTCACGTCATTGGATACGTGGACCGATGCAGTGTTGGCATATGTCTTCCTATTATAGGCGACAAATATTTTTTACGGAAAATTATATTGTCTAAATTTCAATGCAGACCCTGCAGTGTTAAAAGTTGCAATTTTACAACCCATTATCTCCCAATGTAAATAGTCGACTGTTCGGAAATTTCACTCAAACATGCATAATGATATGAATAATGTCTGGTTAAAATTTGAACAAAATCTATAGAAATCAAGATTGCGCGCTCGTACTACCTTAAGGCCTTATATACGCGATTCGCCTAAATTTTTTTACTCATTTTTCAGTCGATATTTTTACTTTCTATTGTTTTGTGTCATTGGAATTTTTGTTTCTGTGGATCACACGATAGGTGATTGTAAAAATTTCAAAGCGATCTGAACCTTCGTTCAAGAGTTACAACTTTCGCAAGGTTCAAAAAAGTGAATCGTGGAAAAACGGCTTTGAAGTTGGCGGTCGGGCGCGCCGCCCAATATCTATTATAAATGCAATCTTACCTTATTTTTGGAATTTTTGGAATTTTTCAATTCGGTAAAGCTTAAAATATTCCTAACCGTTCAGGCTAATGGAATCAAAAATTTTCGCGTATATCAATTTCGGTCAATTTAACCCCGTTTTACGGTATCACTTTATCGATAAAACCGCCACGTCTGATCTTCGTATACTTTTGTCTGCTTGCAGGTTTGATCGAGGCCCACCGCGAGGGCAAGATCGCAAGTCTGATAGGAGTCGAGGGTGGTCATTCCCTCGGGAACAGCCTCGGAGTGCTTAGGACATTTTATGGTCTCGGTGCTCGCTATCTTACGCTCACTCACGCCTGCGATACATCCTGGTAAGTCTGCACCAACGACGACGACATGTCGAAAGTATAAATCTTCAAGCGATTCCGGATGCGAGCCTCACGTCTCCCAGGACTTTGAACTACACGTATTCGTACACGTGCTCGTTGTACGTTCATATATAAATTTATGTGCATGCACGTATAATCTCAGGGGCCACTGAAACCGGTATCTCATCCCAACACTCTGTTTTCAATCCTGCCTGCATCTCCAGCAATAAAGCAGCGAGGAAGGTAGCTCGGGACTCAGGTGAAATGAGTTTACTCTCGGGTGCATTCGTCTTTTGTCATCTCTATAAGGCCAAGCCATTTCTAAACGACGATTCAGACAAATTGCACTCAACATCCCCTTAAGCGGGGGAGGTACCTTTAACTGAGGAAAAAATGGCTGATTTTCGTGCTTTTTTTACAGGAAATATTTCTTCACCATTTTTGAGACTTGGACTGTGTTTTATCACCACTTTTGACTCTTCCATTGTTTTTTTCATTAATCTTTAAAAATGGAGGAGGTATGACACGGTCTTGTAAATTGGTTGCGGCGGATTTCGTCAGACGGCGTGATTGATCTGAAAAAACCCAACGAAGATTTTTCTTTCGTTAAGGGGTTTTCTCACTTTATACGTGAAAAAAGGCTATTTTCATGCCTTTTTTTATAGGTTTATATTATAGATATTGATATAAAAGTTTTTGCACTTAATAAATACACTTCTGAAATGATTTTTTTTATTCTTTGTTTAAATCACTATTTATAGACGAAAATCGTAGTTAAAAAAAATGTCCTAAAAAATGGTAGGTCTGCGCTGTTGATGAAATCTCGGAGATGGATCGACCGAAACAAAAAAAATCAAACGGTTTTAGATTCAGTATGTTAATGGCTATAGCGCATATCATACGATTTTTTATATATGCAAAAATAACAAAATGCTGGACATTTTTCAAAAAAAACAAAAAAAAAACGTGTTTTTCATCGTTTTTCGCAAAAGAAGTAAATATCATAATTTTAAAAAAGCCTTGCTATGCGCTATAGCTATAGTTGTAAGGAATGGGTGGTTGAAATTTCATAAGGATCGGTTCAGTAGTTTCGATTATTTTTTCAACAAGCTGTCGAAAAACGGGTTTAAAGTTCGTTTGGGTTACATAAATACATTTTTTTTAAATGTTATGTACGTCGAAAGTGTGTTTATTAAGTGTAACAACTTTGATATCAATATCTGTAATATAAACCTATTAAAAAAATTCATGAAAATAGCCTTTTTTAGCGTCTAAAGTGAGAAGACCCCTTAACACTCGTACGCAGAATATGAACCGAGAAAAAGTGAAAAATGTTGAAAATCAATGAAATAGTACCTTTTGAAACATAAAGATTGAACTTTCCGAAAAAATTGCTATATTTTGCAATAGAAACTACTTTATTTCAAAAACATTTAGCGTCACGTTTTAGAGAATAAGGTTAGAAAGATTTATGCCAAATTTTATTCGAATCAGTCTATTAGATTTTCAGCTATACGTCACGCCAATTTTGAAAATGCAGTTTAAAAGATCGTGCCATATCTCCGGCATTTTTAGAGATGAATGAAAAGAAAATAACATGTCACAGCCGAAAATAGTAATAAAATGTACCATAGGTCTCGAAAAGGGTGAAGAAATTTTTCCTTTAAAAAAAAATTATGAAAATTAGCCTGTTTTTACCTCGCCTAAAGATATATCGACCCTTAACATCGTGCTAATGTGTAACAAGAAACATGTTGCCCCCCCCCCCCCCCCCCCCCCATACGGAAACTCAATTTTGCCTGAGAAGAACAAGAAAACTGGGGTAGTACTCGTACCTAGAAATTTTTCCATTCGCGATACTTTTAATTGCAAACGGAAATGATTAGTGTTATTGGTGTAGATATTTGTGTTTCTTGTACTGCGCGAGCTCAAAATAGACTAAATTTTGTCGAGCGAGTAATTGTATGGACATCGTACAAAAATATTCGGAATACTTATTGGCAATGTTAATTCTTAAGGGGTAAACCTTAACCTTAACCTGAGTAAACGGCGAGAAAAACAGGTAAACTTCGGGAATTTTTATCTCAGAAACTAATGTTTCGATTGGATCCGGGTGTTTTTATTGGAAAATATGTACATTGAAGTAAGTTTAGGAAATTTTTAAAATAAATTCGTTGACTGGAAGCCACTCAAACGCGATTATCTCGAAACATAGTTTTCAAAGTCAGTGCCAGATCTATCTCAAAAACGGCTTGTCCGATTTTGTCCAAATTTGGATACAATATTTTTCGATAGGTTTTCTCGTTCGCCACGTAGGGGTTTCTCGTTTGATTGAACCATTTCTTTTTTATGCAATGTGTGTGCAATCCAAAATCGTCGAAAATTGCGAACAAAAAACGAATGTTGAATTAAAACCGTTGCAATTCCGTCAAAAATGAAAATTTCAAAAAAATCCTACGTGGCAAACGAGAAAAACTATCGAAGAATATTGTATCCAAATTTGGACAAAATCGGACAAGCCGTTTTCGAGATACATCTGACACCTACTTGGAAAAGTATGTTTCGAGATAATCGCGTTTGAGTAGCTTCCAGTCAACAAATTTATTTTTTAAAATTTCTACATACGTCAATGTACATATTTTCCAATTTAAAAAACCCCCGGTTCCAATTGGAACATTAGTTTTTGAGATAAAAATTCCCGAAGTTTACCTGTTTTTCTCGCCGTTTACTCAGGTACCTCCCCTTAAGCGTGCCAGGCTAATCCTGAATTGTACTTATGACGGAAAAAAGTTAACGCGTTCACGATAGTGCGGAATTCTCACACCTGTAATCTGTGGGCTGCTCGTTCAGTCAGGCACAAAGATCGTGAAGCCAGAACAAAACTAAGACCAAAAAAAAGACCATACAATTGTACTTGAATCGTTCCGGTACGATTAGGAAAGAAGTCTACTGGCGTATAGTTATAGAGCATTCCTTCGTAGGGGGTAACACCTAGCTCGTGGCCGGAAACTAAGAGGAATTTTCGTGATTTTTATCCGAAAAATGTGTGCGGGTTTTCAATTTTTTTTAAAGAAATAGGAAATAAACAACTTTATTTAAGTATAATAGCTCTGTATAAAAAGTGTGGTCCAACAGCCCGATCGATAACTTCACCGGGGTTGGTCTGAAAAATAAAAAACTTTTGTAATCTATACGAATGTAGTTCTCCTTCGACATAGCCGTTTTACGAAAACAGAAATTCACAAATCGGCGGATGTTAGAAAAAGTGTAATTTTGGCGAAAAACATAACATGTTTTAAAAAATGGCTACGTAAAACGATACCTACTGCAATTGTGGGAAGGGTCTCACTTGCACAATGTTTATCTCTACAACGCTGCAAGTCCGTGTTTCAACTGTACAATGACTTATCTCTCATTTGTGCAAACTCGGCAATCCACCAACTGTACAAGAGTCTCAAGTTTGCAATATTGAACCTCTAGAACGATCTAGCCTCATGATCATCCCTACAACGCATTTATTCGGATTTGTATCAACTACACAATGAGGCATTTGCAATATGCTTTAATTCTACAATGTATCAACTCTACAAGAACTTTGAGTACTCAACGTTCAACTGCGCAATAATGTCAACTCTACAACAGCTGATATATCAGGTGTATCACATGAAATCAACCACTGTGATCATGTATCACATGATCAAATCATGTGATACATTTCATGTAAATGCTTTTACTACCTACCTATCGCTGAAAAACCACGAATGTTTTGATTTTATCCCGCTTTTCAAGTTAAAACCCCTTTTTCGTCCCTTAGGAAGGGTCAAAAGTCAAAGTTGATACCATAAATCGGAAGAACGGGCGATTTTACTTACAGTGGGGGACATTATTTCTGCTGTAGACGGCAAAAAACATCCTTTTTCTCTCAAGTGTTCAAACATAGTCGCTTGGGCGTTAATAGGCTAGTATATATCTCTTCTTCAATTGATCCACCTGATATACCAGCTGTTGTAGAGTTGACAATATTGCCCAGTTGAACGTTGAGTACTCAAAGTTCTTGTAGAGTTGATACATTGTAGAATTAAAGCATATTCCAAATGCCTCATTGTGTAGTTGATAAAAATCCGAATAAATTCGTTGTAGGGATGATCATAAGGCTAGATCGTTGTAGAGGTTCAATATTGCAAACTTGAGACTCATGTACAGTTGGTGGATTGCCGAGTTTGCACAGACGAGAGATAAGTCATTGTACAGTTGAAAAACGGACTTGCAGCGTTGTAGAGATAAACATTGTGCAAGTGAGACCCTTCCCAATTGTGAAAGTTCTGTTTTTTTTTAATTTAAAATCAGGCGATTATAGCTAGAGTTATGATATCAGCCAGGTTGAGAAAGACGCGATTGAGAATTTTAGTATACGTAAATCGTGGTGCTCCCTTCTCTCACTGAATCATCTGTGACTTGCTCAATTTCAATATTATACCTTGAATTTTTTTTCTCCCTTTTCAACATTCAAACGCAAACTATCACACCAAAATGAAAGCGCGATTCTTCCGGTTGTCAAAATCCGTGTAGCACTCAATGGACCAGCACTCGCCGACATGAGCGAAATATTCGTGAAAAAGGATGAAATATCTAGTTTTTGAATATTTTACGAAACGGCAACAGTGAATTTTCATCATTCGCGCTACCCAACATGATCGACGGTCTTTTCATTTACATCCATCAGTGGTGCTGCGTGAGGCGCAATGTACGTTGCGCGATAGTGGTACGATCGAACGCAAGTCAACCCTGAATCACAGTAGACGAATAAAAATCACAATATTCCGCTTCCTCCTCGGATGGGAGGCTGGGCACATTTTTTTTCTTCCACCGTCCGGGCAAAGACCCGTGACAGTTGGTGGGGTCGTAAAATCCAAATAAAATCCTTGCCATGATATACAAAATAATTGAATAAAGCAGGACCGAGTAGACAACGAGGGTAACAAGAGGGCAAGCTGGAGGTAGATAAATAGACACGGAGCAAGAGAGAGACAGAGAGAGAGAGAGAGAGTGAGGGAGGGATGGAGCGAGAGAAAGAGAGAAACAGAATTAGAGTGAGGCAGGGAGTCTGAGGTTGCCCGAAAGTGGATGGGAGAGAATTAGATCAGGGTGTTGGGGAAATTGCGTGGTCGAGGGGGAGGCCCCCACGGGGGAGTTTCGCCCCTCGTCTACGTATAGCTATACGGGGGAGGGCTTTTCGCAACGACGGCGAAGGAACAGAGGGAGAGGGCACCGGTGCGACTTTGCGGCATCGCGCACACGGTCTAGAGTCTGGTTAACAGTTTGAGCCCTTCCCGCGTGTATACGAAAACCCCTTGGTAGATTCGCCTATAGCGAGACAGCGGGCAACGGAACACGGAGCTTTTCCCCAGGCATCAACGCGGGTGAAAAGTTGACCGGATTCACCGTACGTACGTGCAGCCTCCGGAAAATATTAGCCCCATTCTCTGCACTGCCGGTCTCTCGACAAATCCTGACTGTTCTATCTCTGCCTATCTCTTTCTCGCCTTTCTCGCCCTCTACACCCCACCCCACATGAACAGGATGTACGAGCCAAAATGGACCACTGCGAACTCTCGATTTTTCCACTTTTCGGTAATTATCGATCTGAAGAGTTTTCCGAAAAACGATGGAAATTTTTTGTTGTTCGCCGTGAACTTCTTTATTCCATGATATTGGGGGATATACCGTCGGGGGAGGCTGACACTTTCCATTCATTCAATGAGTTATGGGGTTTTTGAGTTCGCGGAAACACCTGATAAAATAGGGCATTTTTTAATATTTCGACACCTATATTGGGGGTGGGGGGTGTTGGCATTTATAAAAAAAAGTAACTTCTAAATGCAATGCGGAAAATGAATCGCAGCGGTCACTCTCCCGTAAAAAGGTATAGGGTTTTGAAGTTCACGAAAACACGTTATAAAATAGCGTTTTTGCGGCGACACAGAGGGTCCGGCGGGTGCAACCCCCGGCGGGCCAAGGGGCAGAGCCCCTTCCGGGGGCGCAGGGGGTGGATCCCCCCCCCCCCCCTCCCCGAAGACGCTAAATGTAGTTTTCAATATATTTAAATGAACTACGATTGTATTACATTGATCATTTTTAGGGCCGAAATAAAACAATCCAAAAAAACCCAAACAACGGCTGCAGGGGAAGAGGGGGCAGTGACCACGGCGATTTTTCTTCGGCATTGTATTCAGGAAGGTTTATTTTATAAATCCCTCCACCTCTTACACCCAATATACCGTAAAACGCGGCTACTTTGACCTTCAGAGTAACTTTGACAGTTTTTGGGGCTACTTTGACAGAGCGCCAAAATACGTTTTAAATGTGTGCGCAGCGAGCCCGCTTGACCTTCTGTGGCGGGCGGCAGGTGCGGGGAATAAACTTGAACAACAATTTGTTGTTAAAGTTTATTATAATGTTGCTAAAGTTGATTGCAATGTTGCTCAAGGTGATTTTGATCTCAATGACAATTATAAGAGTCATTGAGTGCCTATAATAGCACCCCAGGTACATGATATATGTATGTAAAAGGTTTCCTTAAGGACATAGCACACACGTTTAGTCAGTAAAAATCCTACTGCCAAGTTCTCTGTCAGACGGACCACATTTCGGGCAAACGAAGAGATAGGAGTTGTTCGTCGTTCAACCGAGTGGAAGGTGTTTCTTTTCTTTCGTCCAAAAAATCAACCGTTTAGGAGAACACTGGAAATCTGTGAATCAGCTATCTCTCTCGGACTCGTGGACGCTCGGTCGATGTGACACATGGCCTTAAGGGAGGGCACCACTGTAACTACCCATTTTCGACCGTTTTCTTTGGTTTTGTTTTTAAAGGAACACAATACATGGTCCAAAGAGCTTTTGGGTTTTATAAGGTATCTATTGAAGTATGCAAAAAAAAATTATTTGTCAAAAGTATACAAAATGGCGGCGCACGAGTCACTAGAGCACTACTGTTTTTAAGCCAACCCTCTCCGCGGCACGCAGCAACTGTCGTAAATTTATTCCCGAAATTAAGAGTAAAATATTTTCTTTAATTATATTATTTTTAGCTGTCAAGTACGGGGGGAATTCAAAAAAATTAAAAGAAAAATCGAGACGAGTTTGAACAAAGTTCGTTTTTTCGTCTCATAAGTGATATATTTTTTACAATTTTCGATTTATCGAAAAAAGCGCTCGTACTTGACTGTTAAAGCAATCTGAAAAGCTCCGGTTGAAATTTCAAGTCAATTGGACAAAAATTGTTCGAGTTCTGCTGCCTTGATAACGATGACAATTTGGTTATAAAAAATCGTTGTTTTTCATTTAATTCCACGTATAATGCATAAAATATTACATTTTTCATCCTTCATCATTCTGTCAAAGAAGTCCCACACTCGAGGCAACTTTGACAGTTTAAAAAATGTATATATCAAATTGTCAGGGGCTGGTGGAGCTTGAATTTCTTATACAATTGATACTCAAAGGACACACTGTTCCATTGGAGCAAGAAAAGTTGATATCTAGGATGTTAAAAAAAAGTGACCTACAAAAAACATCCAAAACCTGTTCAAAGTAGCCCCCCCCCCTGTTCACGGTAGGCGTCGAAATATTAAAAAATGCCCCATTTTATTACTTGTTTCCGGGAACATCAAAACCCCATAACTTATGGCATTAATGGAAAATGTCAGCTTCCCGATATGGAATATCAATAGTGGTGACCAATATTGAAACAGCTCATGGTAAAAAATAAAATTACAAGGTTTTTCGGAAAAGTCGTCAAACTGCATAATTAGGTACCCACTTTTTTTAAAATGCTGTCATCAATCAAGGATTTGATTTTTAATCAGCGATAAAACGAAACTTCGTTATCCTTTTTTCTCGATTACAAGGACACGACGAGATTTCCTGGGCGAAAAATCCATGCATATTGATGTTGCCGACGAAATGACGCGACACCCGGATACGAGAGATATATGGACGGGGTTGTAGCTACCAACAGCGTATACTCGTATGATCCGTATTATCGTCCGCGGCCCGCTTATATATGTATGTATATAGTGGCTTTTGCCCGCGGCTTCGTTCGTGCGTTTGTCGGAAATTTGATTCGTGCCTACGTCGGCAATGGATTTTAGGATCGTATCGTATTAACTGTTATATGCGAAGGTTATGGGAAACCATATTTTAGATATATTGAAAAAAAAAGTCTTTCATATGGAGTTAACGAGTTACACCTTGCTGGGGGCCGAAGAAAAGGGAAATTTTCGTGATTTTTTTTTGGGACACGTGTGCAGGTGTTCAAGTCGTTTTTTTTATATTTAAAAGTATGGTTTTAAGTATCTGTTACAATTTTTTAATTGAAAAATATTTATAAAGGCAGATAGACATTTCCGAAATAAAATCAATCAAACGCATTTAGTTTTTGCGTGAAAATATCTAGTGCTTGGACGAAGAATTTAATGAAATAGTGATGTTTTAAATCAATGGCCGCAGTCCAAGGTGAAAGTATCGATTTTCGGTGTAAAGACTCTACTTTCGTGGATAAGAAAAAAACTGCGTCGAAAAAAAATTCCTTCGTTCGAGCACTGCTTTTTGATATGTAAAAGAAGCTTGTGAAATTTGAAGTTGATCGATGCAGTGATTTTTTAAATGTCGTGGTCACCGATTTTGAAAAAGAAATTTCGAGAAACACGCGTTTAAGGTCGTTATGGGGTTTAGCCGTCGGGGGTGAAGTACGAGGGGAGCGCTCTATGCTTATGCACGGAGCCGATTGACTGTTACCAACTGTTAGCTCGCAGATAATCGTCATATTAAACGTACGTTTTCGAACTATTTTTCTAAATCTATTTGTAAAAATATACATTTTTGAACATTCCACATTTAGACAGGAAAAAATGAGCAATATTGAGGGATTTTTTAAACTAAGAAATAATTATTCTATAATGATCAAAATTTAAGTATACTTTAATAGTATATTCAAGTATACAAAACAATTTTTTTTAATTAATTAATTTTCCCGTAGACTTTGATTTTCAAAAAAGTTCAAACACTTTTTCAGTTAGAACATGTATAGTTTCTATGTGGCGGTAATTAAAATGAAGAAAATGCAAATTTAAGAAAACGGCACGCATTTAGAAACAAAAATAAACATTTCACGCAAC
Source organism: Ophion ellenae (assembly GCA_963210295.1). Taxonomy (NCBI): domain Eukaryota; kingdom Metazoa; phylum Arthropoda; class Insecta; order Hymenoptera; family Ichneumonidae; genus Ophion; species Ophion ellenae. The sequence goes on along the minus strand of OY723386.1, from coordinate 41,071,772 downwards.
ATTTCTGTAAAATGTGGATTGATTAAATATTTTATTCCATTTTTTCAAAAACTATTCCCGTCAAGTAGAAGGTACCAATAATATCAATATTTCTACCAAGTTTCAACTCAATCGGCTTAATAGTTTTTGAGTAATCCTGCACGCCAATTTTGATAACGCAGTTTTGAGAAAAACACGTTTGAAGTTCACGCCCGCTCCGAATCCGAGCAGTGAGGCACAGCGTTGACGGGCTGTAACGTTTGAAGTTTTTCGAATTTCGCTTTGAAACTTTGGGAAAATATTCTACATATCTAGTTCTATCGTTTAAAGAAGAGAAAAAAGAAATCGATTTTTTGAACGTTGTAAATGTATATCCCGACTTAAGGGACCGGTCCACTTTGGAGCCACGAAAAAAAGGTTATTTTCGCGATTTTGTTTTTAGGACTTTATAAAAGATATGAATATAAAATTGGTGGGCTTGATAAATAAAGTCTTGAAATACATTAAAAAAAAGTTTAATTCATTTTTGTTCATTTTTAAGTACAAAAACTATAGTTTAACGTAACGCCTCAAAAATAGGTCGGCTAGGTAGCTCCATCACAACTCGGCAACGGCTTGTCTGAAACAAAAAAATCAAAGTCCATTAGATTCAGTATGACACCAGCTACAGAATGACCCTTGGATATAAAGTTTTATCAAAAAATAAAAAAATGACAGATGAAAAACGAAAAAAAACGTTAAAAAACGCGTTTTTCTCGCAGGTTTTCGCAAAAAAAAAGAGTAAAAATCAAAATTTTAAAACCATCGAGGGTCATCTTGTTGCCTATCATGTTTACAATATGTGGTTCAAATTTCAAGAGAATCGGTTTATTAGTTTTAGAGATACGATGGAGCTAGATTTTGAAAAGGTTGTTTCGAGAAAAACGCGTTTGAAGTTTATACTATGAAAAACTCTTACCTAAACTCAATCGGCAATTCCTGCACCGTACAAAATCCCTTGTCATTGCTCATCATCGTCGATTTCTTCAAGTCTTTCTTGCTTTCGATTTTTTGAAATTTTCAAAGTGGAATGGCCCCTTAAGTGTCCTCATTACTTTGTATAGTTATTTTCTATAACTTTTTCTTGCTCAATTAACGCGAAACGAATTGGCAACGTCGTAAATCGTGGTGTATCACAATGCCCCGGTTGGCAGAAGGGTCGCAAAGTTAGAGACATATGCCCCGTTCATAACCTCAAAATCGGCCCAAAGAGCTGTCAAAAATTAATATCGGTTCGAGTAAAAAAAAATCCGCTGGCGAGAAAAAGTCTGTACTGAAGCTCTCTCCCAGGTAGGAATTGACGATGAAAAAAGGGCTCGCCAAGCTCTGAAACAAGGCTCACATTTTTCAATTCAGGCTGAGCACCAGCCTGATTTCAGGCCTCGCTGAACCTCTGAATAATAACGCGGTTTGAGGCTCTTGCACACAGGCTTGACCAAAGGCTGGTAGGAAAGCCTGTGCTAAGCCTAAAACGACGAAACAACAAGGTTCAAAACGAGCCTTAATGAAGTCTTCACGAGCATTCATGACCAGGCTTATCCCAAAGTCTTCTCGAAGCTATATGCCTGTTTTTAGTTTTCTATATTCTACATTGGGGTAAATTTAATAAATTTGTAAAGAATTCATTTTATTTATTATATATATTTATTATTTATTATATTATTTGTTATAAAAAATATATTTTAAACACAATACTTTATTTTATTTATTGTTTATGGGACAGGTAATACACAGAGTGTACGCAAACTCCAGAGAGTGAGTATATACGAAATCTGTGTGTGGCGAGAAAAAAACTTTTTTGTGTACGTCATAAATATCGATAAGAGAATATGTTTAAATGTTCTGAGCTGCCTCCTTCGCTTTCATTTTTCGTGTCTTCGCACCCGACAAATTTATTGCTAATTTTTTTTTCATAAAAGTACAGAAAAAAATTTATTTTATTTTATCACAACCTGAAACAAGCCTGCATCCAGCCTTGATTTTTTAGCCTTGAAATTCACTGGCTGAATAAAGCTTGAAATAAGACTGAGTTTAGGCTAAGCAGCCAGTCTCGGTTCCAGGCTGCTCCAAACGATGAAATGAAACCTGGCCCAGGTCTGTTTCACTCAGGCTCGGTGAAACAAGGCTCGCACAAGTTTGTTTCCATCGTCAGCCTTTCGATTCCCTACCTGGGCTATAATCTCGAAGACATAAAAAATGTTAATAATTTCCTGATATTCTCAAAAAAATGTATGTATGAAAAAAATCCCCATTATTTTGTCTTTACCTAGAAATGTATAATTTCTGAACATAGTTATTAAATTAATATTAAGTAATTGTCACTAATTAAGAGAATAAGTACCACAAATATTCGTTGTTAATTATCCTGACCGAGTGTTTGACGTTCCGCGGCATAATTACCGAAAATCGATAAGATAGGTAGCATTTGTTTGGGTTGCCATGATTGCACGGTCGAATATTTTGCGTGCTTGATTTTCGCACAAATTCGCTATCAATAACATCAATAATTTTATAACGGTACGGTTAATCCTCATTTTCACGGTACCAAGGATTAGTTCGATAACTAGTCGAGCAGTGCCTATTTGTTCAGCTCCGTGGTAACATCCACTTAGCAGATATTAATAGCGTAATGTAATTAGCCCACAAAATACGTCGAGTTGCCAATTTTTTTCTAAAAAACAGTACTGCGGATCGTATTCAAACTCCACAGGATGATCAGCAAAGAGGCTATGAAAGTCCAGAAAAAATGTCAGCTTGATCGTAACATGTTGACTTAACCCCAACCTTAAAGTTCGCCGGTTCGCGGAACCTACTTATAAACGCCCACAACTCCCTCAATTCTGAACAGACCCACTTGAAATTTGTAGAGAATACCTATGAAATGTTATTTATATCTTGAGTATACGGAGAAAACTATAAAAGCATATTTTAAAAAATGTAATCTACTCGGTGTAAACGGTAAGTAAGGAGGGTCAACTCAATAGTCGTTTTTTCTTGAAATTTTAAAAAAGAGTATTATTGAGAACTCGAGCTAACTGACATAAATTTTCCATTGAAAAATATTAATAAATTGCCGAGCAGCTGTTTCTTAAAGTTGCCTCCTCATAAATACGCCGTGGAACGCACACGTCGCTCTGATTATGTGAAATAAAAAAAAAAAACTAAAAATTTTCCGTCAAAGTATAATACTACGCTCAGCACGAGCCCCAATGGAAAAAAAAACGAAAATTCAAAACTCAGCGACGTTTAAAAAAAAGCCAAAAAACATGTTTGTATTTCAATTGAAAAAAAAACGTTTGAGTTGATGCAAAGGAAAATATGTTAAAGAATATGTGCTCAAAATTCGATCGCAATAAGTTGAAATTTCGACTACGCGCGAAATGTTACGATTTAAGAAAAACGCGTTTAAAGTTTCCGGATCATAAAAATAGTATTTCGGGAAACTTACAGCTAATTAAAAAAGCCCGTTTGTTATATAGCTGATAGGTACTCATAATCACACCATACGAAAATAAACTAAAAAACTGAAAGGGATACTGATTGACGTTAATGAAACTCTTTTCTCATATAATAATTATGAAATTCGATAAAACTGTTTTCCCAGATAATAATTACCGAAGTTAATAATCCTGTTTCCTCAGATAATAATAAAAAGTCGGATAATAATTAAAGGTAATAAAACTGTTTTACATGGAGTATTTATCGAAAAACTCCTCATAAATTCCGAAGGAAATTACTTACTCTTGCCTTGCCCTTTCAAAACCGCATTTTCTCAGCTTCCACTTGACAGATGCAGATGAAGCGAACAGTAAGAAAATTCTAGCAGCGTTTATCTTGACATACCAAGAGTTCAGCAAAAAGCTTCAGTCGTTTTTGCACCAACTTCGCTTAAGCACAGACAAATCTCCCAAAAAGTTAAATATCGTCTCAGCATCTTTCTCTAGCCGTTCCAGCCTAAAGCCTTAGGCCACAGCAACGGGTATAAAATCATGTGCGATTTTAACAATTTTTTTCGTATGAAAAAGTGATTCACTCATAAAATTAATTACACATCTATTTAGCATGAATATCAAGCTGTTAGAATGTCTTCTTTCGATGTATTTTCACTCGATTTACTTCAAATTCAAAAGTTATGTTCCTAATTGCATTTCGCAGAGAAGTACGTACGGAATTTCTGATTAGTCAAAAACTTTTCATTTAATGAAAAGAAGATTCATTTCTTAAGTTCAAATACCTACAACTTTTGAATAAAACAATATTTCTTTAATTCCGTGCGTACCTCTCTAGGTATTCTAATATAGATAGACGAGAATTTTTGTTTTTTGTTCTAGGTCAAAAATTGTGGATGCTAAATGTCAAGAAAAAAGATAACAAAAGAAAATATTAGTAGTCAGCCATTTTGTACATCGAAAAAGAAATGTCTAACATTCATACTTATCATATTCTATATTCATATTATTTTCTGATATTCTCACTAAATAGATGTCTAATTAATTTTATGACTGACTCACTTTTTCATACGAAAAAAAAATTGTCACATCCGCACATGATTTTATACCCGTTACTGTTGCCTATGGCCTTAATTCCAGAAAAAACGAATGTGCAAACACACACCACAATTATACAATTTTATCCGTACCGATGGATTTTTCCAAACGCATTTTCCGCAAGCTCGCTGATTCGAACCACCCAAAAACTGGTAGACCCTGCCTGAATATACATCAGGCCGTAGTTGAAGAGGTTGCTGGAGCACGCGAAGCTACGAGGTCCCGGAATGCCTAGGAAAACTAAGTGCCCAGTGTTCGAGGGAATTCTTAAGCCCAACAGGCCAAGACAGGCTCCCTTACACCTACCCAACGTATAAACATGTATCTACGTGTGTATGAGCGTACATACATCGGTGCACACTGAGGTGAGTTTCTACGGATTTTTCAATCCTTCCTCGACCTCGCTTTTTACGCCTCCCCCGACGTTGCCCGGGTTTGAGCTAGGGAGCCGTGAGCACGGCGTTGCAGAGGCCGTAAATAAGTAGTTGGGCCGTTGTTGGTTCTTGGGTGACACGAAATCACCGGCCCATTCCACGTATACCGCGTAAATTCGTACCAAAGTGAGAGCGAGAGAGCTTCTAGCTTACATTATATATATATATATATATATATATATTGCTGCGACTGCAGCAACGAAAGAGACTCCGCAGCATCCGCGCTCCACCCTGGCGTTGATCTACGCCATTTATCGAGTCGACCAGGGAACTTTGCTAGGTCGAGAAGCCGAGAGGTCTGTCTGCTATCTCTCTCTATCTCCCTCCCGCCCCCTCTCTCTGTCTCTCTTCCTCTATTTCTCTCTTCCCTCGGCACTGGCACAGATTCTCATCAACGTCTGGCATTCTAACACCACACCGGACTCTGCTCTTGATGTATCCGTATCTCTGGATGTAAAGGGGCAGGCGTATGTGTGGGTGTGTTTTCGGGATGCTGGTCCTTCTCGGGCTCTCGAAGGAAATGTCTCTCATAACCTTCCAAATAAGACGGGCAGATGGGCACTCAAGAGGCTCTCACCCTCTTTCCCTTCACACTCGCCTCTCTCGTCTTCGTCTTCTTCTTTATAAATATTATTCGCTCTTGGCACTTGTTTGTTTTTCTCTTCTTCTGCTTAAGTGGATCCAGACAAAACAATTGAGAAAGAACACCGAGTGATCGATGTTGGATAGCAGTGGGGAGTCCAATCTGTCTGGAGGCAGAAGACAGAAAGGGATGACTCTTGATAGGATAATCTTGAGTGCATTTTTTACATCCAATGTCCTTTCGGCCCTTGCGGACTTTTACGGGCCGAGCAATGTCACTTTTGATCCGGGAGTTGACATTTCACCATCTGTGAATCTCCATACTGGATCTCAATTGCGCATGAGGCCACGGGGCGACTGGGAAACTCGTGCCGATGAAGGCTACACCCTTCGATTTTGTTGAAATTTGGATATGTTATAAAGCACCGAAAAGTAAGCGATACGTGTTTTTTTTATCGGCGGAAAAACGGTTTTAAGGGGGTTGAAACCACCCCTCGAAAAAGGCATCTCTAGGGGTAATATAGCAGTGTCACACACAAGGAGTCCGCCGATTTTAATTAAACAAAAACGAAAATTCTTCTAATCCGAAGCAATGAAAAATCCACTATAGTGACATTGCAAAAAAAGTGAAGGGATGAACCACCCCTATATTAAGGGGTGGTTTCACCCCTTAAAAAAAATACGTATCGCTTACTTTTCGGTCACCTGAGGGATGTTCCTTGTGAGTTAGGACTTCAGCATCGTAAACTCAGTAAAACTGCCGTCCTGCTCGTTCACTCGTTCAAGTACCCAAACCAATGCTGCTCAACGTTGAGATAGCTGTCCATCGGCCGCACGTCAACTGCTGTCGGTCTCTATGAAGCAGGTGCCACTTTGCGGTGCGGCAAATTGCCGAATCCCAGTAAAATGAACGACGTTTCGTTGCAAACGATCGGCAGTCCTAGTTGATAAATACGTGGTCGGTCAATCATTTTTCCACTCCCTAGCCCAGTCACTATGTACTTTTAACCTTGCAAAAATCCCGTTGTCCCTCTTTTTTGTTTTAACCGTTGGGGGGGCGGGGGAGGGAGAAGGTGTCACTGGTAGTATAAATTCAATATGATGATCAAATCCTCCATGGGCCTATGTCCGCCATTCTGAACTTTATGAAAAATTGTTTTTGTTGAGTAACTCAGCCATTTTCAATTTTTGAGTAAAAATGGTAAGCACTAATCTTATAGGAAATTCAATTTCCTACAACTTTAATGATTACAGTTTTTTCACTGCGACCATGTTTTTTTCAAATTAAACCTGATAAAAGGGCGAAGTAAAACTATTGCATTATCTCGTTTATTTTTAACTTTAGGGCATAAGTGAACATGAACAAACTTGTAGGGAATTAAATTTTCGACAATTTTGGTCATAACGCTTTTTTTTCCTACAATCAATATTTAAGGTGGCATGCCAACGGCAAAGGAAAAGAGAACCATTAAAATATGTTTTTGCGAACCATTCGACAACTGAACGTCGTTGTGAAATGAAATTCAAACTATTTTTATTGAAAATACCCTTTTCCTCACCACCACAGGGGTAGATTTTCAGGCGCGTTTTTTTGACGTGGTATCCCCAGTAGGCCTAAACCACGAAACAAACTTGCAAGTTCGTTTCATTTTCTAACGTTCTCTTACTTATAAGATTTAAAAATGGGAATTCTGTTTTTTTTCTTGCAAGTATGAAGGATCCGAGCGATGTATTTTCATTTTTTTTCATTCTTTTATAAGGTTTCGAAATCGGGTTTACTTTTTCGCGAGATATCAGATTCGGTTATTACTATCACTTTTTCTATTTCAAGTTAATTTAATTTGGTTAAAATATGTCACTATTTTGTTATTTTGCCCCAAATTGTTTGCAAGGCATAATAAAACTGTCAATCAATCACTCAAGAAGATGAGAAAAAGAATTCTCCCTCGCTCCCTCTCTCTCTCTTTCTCTCTCTCTCTCTCTCTCTCTCTCTCTCTCTCTTTCTCTTTCTCTTTCTCTTTCTCTTTCTCTTTCTCTCTTAATAAAAATAGTTTGAATTTCATGTCACAGGGACATTCAGTTGTCCAATGGTTAGCGAAAAAATATTTTGGCGGTTCTCTTTTCCTTTGCCGTTGGCGCACCACCTTAAATATCGATTGTAGGGAAAAAGGGTGAAAACCAAAATTGTCAACAATTTAATTCCCTACAAGTTTGTCTATGTTCATTTATGGCCCAAAGTTAAGAATAAACGAGATAATGCAATAGTTTTAATTCGCCGCTTTTTTCAGGTTTAATTCGAAAAATATCGATCGTAGAGAAAAAACTGTTACAATTAAAGTCGTAGGAACCTGAATTTCCTACAAGTTTAGTCCTTACCATTTTCACCCAAGAATTGTAAATGGCCAAGTTATTCAAGAAAAACAATTTTTCATCAAATTCAAAACGTCGCCATTTTAAATTTAGACTACCAGTGACCCCCTCCCCCAACAGTGAAAACAAAAAAGAACGACAACGGACTTTTTGTTATTTCTGAAAGGTTATTTGGACATATTGCCTGGGCTATCCGACATGGAAGTTCCATCCAGCTGATCCGTTTGTTTTAGGGCGAAGATTTCCACTTGTTCGATATCCCTCAAAAGATCAAGACTTGTCCGCGAAGCACTCCATATTCTTTCATTCCAACCTCATCGTTGCTTGGTCGGATTTGAGATTGATCTCGTTTCCTCACACCATGTTCCCTTTTCGCACACGCGAGCTTTTTCCTCCATGATGTCATCCAAGGAACCGGCGGGATTCTTGTACATGGTGAAATGTCATGTGACGAAGTGACCGCGTGTATGACACGGCGCCCCTGGGGCACTTGAGTATTTTCACGTTCGCGCATACTTTACGCGTCCCAGGACGAGCGTCGAGGGACCCCGTGCATAGTCGTCAAGAAGGAAATGTAGTTCAACGCGATACACGTCGTATATGGCCCCGTATAGGACGCGTACATGCGGGCGTATCTGTAGGCAAGTGGTACACGGATACCAGCACGACGACAGGTTTGCTCTAGCCCGACACGTTTTTGCGGAGAAGTGCGGCAAAGCCACTTCTCGCGAGAGTACACAGAATCTTCCTGCGGGGTCTTAAAAGTTGTGTGCTTTCGTGCAGCCCGTTGTCACACGACCATCCTCAACTACAGCTTTACGTTGCTCTTATGGACAAGCCACCTGAATGCGAGCTAGCAATCCAATAAAGACACTGCCAATCCTCCGTTTATCACTGTACGTTTTCTCGCGCAATGAGGCACTTTGAAACTTTATCTAGCCCGTAAATGAGGGCAATTCTTGTTAATCGTGATGAAGCGATTCGTATACTCGTCGAAATGGAACACGTACATCATACCACGTTGATCCTTGCGATCGGCATAAATCGAATTTCTTCGGGTGGGGATCGGAATGGCCAATGGCCAATGGGATCGGGTGGGGATCGGAAATCCGAACGATCGATATTCAGAAGGACCGAAATCTCGAATTCAGCAATGACGAACGTTCCGATATAAATAGATCAATATTATGATAGTCTGTAAAATAGTTAATAGAAATTGAGAATACAAAAATCTCGAAGTTGATTTATAGCGAAAACAAATATCAGATTCAAGGGCCCAGTCCAGTTTGAAAATTTAAAAAAATCGAAAGCAAGCAAGACTTGCAGAAATCGACGATGATGAGCAATCAGAAGGGATTTTGTACGGTGCTGAAATTGCCGATTGAGTTTACGTAAGAGTTTTTCATAGCATAAACGTCAAACGCGTTTTTCTCGAAACAACATTTTCAAAATATAGCCACATATTGTAAACATGATTCGCAACAAGATGACCCTCGATGGTTTAAAATTTTTTATTTTTACTCTTTTTTTGCGAAAAACTGCGAAAAAACGCGTTTTTTTACTGTTTTCGTTTTTCATCTCCCATTTTTTTATAGAACTTTATATCCGAGGGTCATTTGGTAGCTGGTGCCATACTGAATGTAATGGACTTTGATTTTTTTTGTTTCAAAGAAGCCATTGCCGAGTTGTGATGGAGCTGCCGAGCCCACCTATTTTTGAGGCGTTACGTTAAACTATAGTTTTTGCACTTAAAAATAAATAAAAATGAATTTTTTTAAATGTATTTCAAGACTTTATTCATCAAGCCCAACAACTTTTATATTCATATCTTTTATAAAATCCTCAAAAAATAATCGCGAAAATAGCCTTTTGCTCGTGGCTCCAAAGTGGACTGGCCCCTTAACAAAATAATGAGAGATATAATATCGATTCGCCTGTATATATACACCGAACAATTCGAGACGTCAAATCGTCGAATTGTAAATATTACGACAGCTTACAATTTCTAATTCATGAAAGCGAAGGACCAAAAAGTCGATCAGTCAAAATAGCGATGGGCCAAAATGGCGAACGGTCCGGATCGCGAAAACTTGGGATCGAGCAATACTACTTGCGCTTCAGAATGAAGATGGCAGATGCCGTTAGTGGTCAGTCGGGTCAGGCAGCCATGCCATATTCGCCATTTCGGGGCGTACACAAATTACTTAACACAAAATTTTCAATTTTTAACCCCCCTCCCCCACACGTAACGGGACCGTAACGCTTGGCCAGACTCCCCCCCCCCCCTATTCCGTTACGTAACGGGTGCTTTGTCGTCGATAATTGCGATTTTTTTCATAGACATAACTGATTATGAAAGGATCGGGTTTATTCCCATTTTATGAAGTATATATTCATCTAGTTTTATACCAATTTTTAGAACAAAATCTTGAAAATTAACCGAGATATATGCCTTGATTTGACGACGAAAAACAAAAATTCTCTTCACTGTCGCATCGATATCTTTATGAAAGATTATCTGTAAATTAAAAGTCAACAATTTATCGATATCCATACAAATGTAGCTATCGTTATGCGTACCCGTTTTTTTATTTTGGTTTTTTTTACAAACTGCCGACATTTTGAACCTTTTTTTCTATTCTCAAGGCCCTTTTTCTGTATTCAAGCAGTCTTTGAAAATAGTAATTATCAAATGTGAAAAACGCGGATACGTACAGCCTTAGTCACTGCGATTACAAAAATGTTTTTTTGAAAAATTGAAAATCGGTTGATAAGTTTTTAAGTATTCGCTCGGACAAGGTCGAAAAAACTCATTTCGAGAAAATCGCGTTCAAAGTTATCCCTCAGTGTTTCTTGATATAAAGTTGCGATGTTTTCTAGAATATTGATACTTACATTGAAGTATCTAGTCGCGGGCGATATGACGGTTCTTCATCTTCATGATAGTTCACAAAATAATAAGAGCCTGTACTTTATCTATTGTAAATGATGCCACACCTGTAGGGACTGGGGGCACTAACCGGTCGCGCTGCCTGTTCTCACTAAAGTGACTATAACTCCGTCAATTTTCGGACTTGTGAATAAACATGATGCCAACATATTTTTCAATACATGTACTTTTAAGAATTATAAAACAGAAATTCCTGCAAATTTTGCTTGGGGGATGTGGGAAAGCTACTGTGCAAGTTCTTGAACAGTGATGTTCCCCCTTAACTGACATTGCGTATAGATAGCTATGAGCTGTCCACGGTAAAATTGCACTCGAGGTTCAAATTAAAAACTTGAACATGCAGATATGTTGCTATTTCTGGCAGTTAACATTTTTTTAGACTATCTGAATAGATGTTCTCGAATAAACGAGGTCGCGAATCAATAATTCTCTGGTGTAATAGTTATTCGATTTCGTCATCGGTCAAAGAATAACATTTCGAATAATGCAACCTTCGTTATTTTGAGACTTCATGATTCTGTCGTTTTGAAATCTTCGTCGTTCTGTATTTGGTCATTCAACATATTGACCCCCACTCATTTCTTCTTACTTTAACGAGTTCTCTTTATGCCCTTTTTCTCGGCAGGGCAGTCTGTTCTGTTGGCGAGTCGAACAGTACGCAGGACAACATTCCGGGACTTAGCGAATTTGGAAAGGTAAGCGTTTGAACCGTCCACTGTGATCAATTTGATCTTGCATGAGGGGGTATTGTTGCGGTGAACATCAACTACCAAGCCACTGGTGTCATGGATGGAAAAAATGCATGGAGGGTTTTTGAGCTCTTATACTCGAAACTGGCAGCACTTGGTCATTTTCTTTCATCATTTGATGTTCACGGATAATTTGGCATCTACGTTGAAATTTTGATTTTTGATTTATTTTTACAAACCTCCAGCGATGTACACCCCCTGAATACGAATACATCATTCATTTCCCTCAAAAGCCCTTACATTATTTAAATAAAATCGTGGAATGTGTTTAGAAACAGGTTTTTTGCGTGGAGCCGCGGTAATTTCGAGCTTTTAAAATGGTGTAAAGGTGGAAAAAAATGTGTTTGACTATTTTGGCCTCTTCCAAAATCGCCAAAATCCTGCAATTTCAAGCAGTTGTAACGGCCGTACAATTCGAGTGGTGGAAAGTTATCGGGGGCTTTCCGAAAAGGATTTTGGTAGACTTGGAGAATGCCCTCTGGTTCATCGCGATATCTTGATTAGTTGTCTTGGAAACTAAACTTGAAAAATGGCCGAAAATGAGGCAAAGGGGTATGCTAAAGTTCGTGACAATCGATGTCTCGTCTTTGGAATTCTGCCGAAAATCGAAAAATAATCGGAGCTCGATCAATCGAATGACATTTCAAAAAGGATACGATTACGAAAATAAAGAACGCAGAGCAACCTTTCAAATCAAAATAAAAAAATAATTGCGGGCAATTTAGTGAAGCCACAAATTTTTGAACAAAATGCAAAAAAGTTGGATTCCTAATATTTTTCTTATAAATCCATATCGATGGCTTTTCACCCCCTGAATGCGAATCTACTATTAATTCCCCCATAACCCCTCGACTTCAATTACACATCGCCGAAAATGTATGGCATGTGGTTTGCCCAAATTTATTTAATTTTATCCTCCCTCCAAAATGTTACCCGGTTCATTAAACTTAATGCCCCCCTTTTAATTACCAAGCACTTCGTTAGACTCAAATCAGAAAGCTCAAATGTGGCATGATTTTTTTTATACCCAATAATATTGTTTGAAACGACAAGATCACATTATTTCTACACCCCCAACATACGTATATAGTACACCCGTATGAGATTTGGGTACACCGATTGTATTTTATTGAGCTTGCACGTGCAAACCTCATTTTTCCGGGCGATCGTGGGTCCGAAAAGACGAATCATAAAATTGCCCCGCACGGAATAAGACTGAAAGGTACCAAGGGAAACGTTGACATTGCGTTATTTCTCTATTATTATTTATTTGTCCAACTTTGTTTTTCCTCTTTCCTTGCCCATTTTCCTCATTTCGGGTTCGTAAGACGTGTGTGTTTGTGCGTATGTGTGTGTGAGATTTCAAAACAGTGTGGGCCACACACCGCGTGTGTGTATCAGGAAAACAAATGGTAATGCCGACGGAGGGTTGACTCCAACGTGCCGCCAGGAGTATAACGGGCTCACAGGGGCGGGAGGAGGAAGGGGGGCACGTGGAAGAAAGTTGGGGGGGGGGCTTACTGTCCGGAAACGCGGTCGTTATTATGCTTTCCCGTTTACCGGGGGGGTTGAGGGCGATGGTTCGACGAGCCACGGACGCGTCTTGTATCGGCCGCCATTGCTGGTTACACAACGACTGAACAAAGTAGGCCAATATATATATATATATATATATATATAAACAGATGTGTCGTATGTACACAGGGTAACGGCGGCCGAAATCACCAGCGAGATTCGACGCTTGTGCATTTTACAAGAACCCTTATTTTATTATGAATATATATATATATATATATATATATATATATATATATATATATATATATCCAGGAGGGGAATACAATATGAAGTCGTCAAATTTTATGCAGAAAAAGCTACGGTATCCCTACGTTATCTCGAGGTTCAACATTCACATTGCAGGCTCTGAATTTTTCATAATTCAATTCAATAAACAATTCGGTATGGCGATAAAATTAGTCTGATATACAATATTCGGATTCGAAACGGAAATAAATGAAACAAATCAAATGGATAAAATGAATGAAATGGAATGAACCGGAATGAAATGAAATGGGATGAAATGAAATGGAATGAAATAAAATGAAATAAAATGAAATGAAAAATTTAATGAAACGAACCGAATAAATGGAATAAACGGATAATAAACGAAACAAATGTGCGAGGCCTATAAAAATTGAAGGGCTTCGAAAAGTACTAGGGAAAAGGACTTAAAAAATGGAAGATGCAGTTTTTCGAGTGTAGACATCGCCAAATTTTTGGGGGTTATTAGAGAAGAAATTGTGAATACATTTTGGTAAGGCGACGGCTCAGTTATGCCGTGGGATTGATCAGATCGGACGGCACGTAATTGGAGTTTGAGCTTTCCTCACGTCATCTCATATAGTGTAGTTATTCGAGCTTTTGTAGAGGGCACTACGGAAACTAGTTAGAGTATCAAAGAGTTGAGGACATGGAAGAAGTCCAGAGAGACGGAGAGAGAGAGGAAGATGTCTCATTGGACGTTCAACGATTCTTTTTCGCAAGGCGGTCGTGAGAGAGCTGAACAGACTGGGAATGCTTGTGGATCTATCTCACGTTTCAACGAGGACCATGAGAGCGGCACTGCAGACTACGAGGGCACCGGTGATTTTCTCCCACAGCGCGGCTCGTGCGCTCTGCAATTCCAGCAGGAACGTGCCAGACGACGTGCTCAGAAATCTGGTGAGTTTTCCCCTGGTATATCGAGAAAGAAAGACCGATAGAGAGAGAAAGAGAGAGAGGGGGGGGTAGAAGAGAAATAAAAAGATCGTCGAAAAGAGCAAAAACCGGAATAAGTGAAATACAAATATTACGAAATAACAAGAAATGTCGCATAACCATGTACAAAATCGAATACAAGTGATATGACGATGTATATGATGATCGATCGATCATTCGATGTACGAACGAGATTAGCTGACGCCTATGTTAGTCGAAAACATGTATACAAAACGAAGTAGCCCTCGGAGTTAGGGTCAATCACCGATAGGATTTCGCGTTTGGAAGATCCGTTACTCCCCCGCGTTTTAAGGTCCAACTTGTCCAGAGTATGGCTTCGGGACAGTGAGCCTGTGGTGATATTGTCACAAACATATATTCACGCATACATACATATGATTATGTACGTATGTGTGTTTATATATTAGGTGGCTGGATATGAAGGTCCCCGCAGGCAAGACATAGGTCCACCATTTTTTCGAATTAACAGCTGGCTATCCACATGAAGATAGGTCCATAGAGGCCTGTTCAAACGCCATATGTAACATTTGTGCGACGCGTTAACATCATATATTTTAATTTCCCCTACAATGGCAAGTTTTGTACAAAGTGAGTCACATTTGCGGAAAGTTGTGCTCCAATAAGGCCTTAGGAGGGTATGAAATCATGTGCGAATTTAACGGGTATGAAATCATGTGCGGGTATGAAATCATGTAACGGGTATGAAATCACGTGCGAATTTAACATTTTTTTTCGTATGAAAAAGTGATTCACTGATAAAATTAATTACACATCTATTTAGTATGAATATCAAGCTGTTGGAAAATATATATATTTTTTTTCGATGTACAAAATGGACGGCTACTAATATGTTCTTTTGTTATGTTTTTTTAGGCGCTCCGCGACGTGACATTTCGCATCCACAATTTTTTACCTAGAACAAAAAACAAAAATTCTCGTCAGTCTACATTAGAATACCTAGAGAAGTACGTACGGAATTTTAAAAAATATTGTTTTATTCCAAAGCTTCAGGTATTTGAACTTAAGGCAGTAGTCTGCTTTACAGGCTTCAAAAAATCGATTCGAAGAAGAGGAAGGATTATTGTATGGCCCGGGGATAGCTGATCAACATCTAATTAGTGTAAGTATCCAAAAACTTATATTTTTTTGGACCGAAAACTTTAAAGCCCGTTTTCTCGAGTTTTCATTTTCACAAGTTTTAGAAAACGGTGCCGGCGATAGCAAAAACAATATATGTCCGATCGAAAAAAAATCAAAGCGATCTAGCTTCAGTATTAAATTATCTTCTATTTGAACTAAAAAACGTTGGACAAAAGTACTATTTAAATTACTTGTTTTGCAACTTAAAGTGAATTTTTTTTCAAAAAAGTGAAATTTTTTTTCAAACTTCGAAAAAATTTGGAATTTCATCATTTCTTCGGTATTTTTTTAGTTCATATAGAAAAGGAACTTATACAAACTAAAAAAAAATTTTGTTCGACTGTTTCAGATGCATCGCACGACCTCCATCACCGGCAACGATTTACAAGTGCAAACTCCAGGCGACCCAGAAAAATCGTTACAACTTTGAAAAATTTCAATATTTTTTAATAATAAAAATTGTTTTTTAAAGCTTGAATATAATACACTATCGTCTCAAAATTTCGTTTGCCGCAATCATTTCCGTCCCTTTCAGAAAAATTGCTGAAAAAACGCTTTTTTCGGCTTCTAAAGCAGACTACTGCCTTAAGAAATGAATTTTCAGGGAAAAATTTCGTTACAACTGCTCATAAACTGCTGATAAAATGAAAAGTTTTCGATTAAATGGCCAGTCCACTTTGGAGCCACAAAAAAAGCTATTTTCGTGATTTTTTTTTTGAGGATTTTATAAAAGATATGAATATAAAAGTTGTTGGGCTTGATATATAAAGTCGTGACATACATTTAAAAAAAAATTAATTCATTTTTATTCTTTTTCAAGTACAAAAACTATAGTTTAACGTAACGCCTCAAAAATAGGTGAGCTAGGTAGCTCCATCACAACTCGGCAACGGCTTGTCTGAAACAAAAAAAATCAAAATCCATTACATTCAGTATGACACCAGCTACAAAATGACTCTCGGATATAAAGTTTTATCAAAAAATAAAAAAATAGCAGATGAGAAACGAAAAAAGTGAAAAAAACGCGTTTTTCGCAAAAAAAAAAGAATAAAAATAAAAATTTTGAAACCATCGAGGGTCATCTTGTTGCAAATCATGTTTACAATATGTGGTTCAAATTTCAAGAGAATCGGTTCATTAGTTTCAGAGATACGATGGAACTAGATTTTGAAAATGTTGTTTCGAGAAAAACGCGTTTGAAGTTTAAACTATGAAAAACTCTTACCTAAACTCAATCGGCAATTCCTGCACCGTACAAAGTCCCTTCTGATTGCTCATCATCGTCGATTTCTTCAATTCTTGCTTGCTTTCGATTTTTTGAAATTTTCAAAGTGGACTGGCCCCTTAATCAGAAATTCCGTACGTACTTCACGGCGAAATGCAATTGGGAACATAACTTTTGAATTTGAAGTAGATCGAGTGAAAATTGTTGAAGTTATTTGTCACGCCAATTGGAAAAAAGCTGTTGCGAGAAGTTTCGCGTAGTCGGCCCTTTTGTACGTCGAAAAAAATATATATATTTTTTCTAACAGCTTGATACTCATACTAAATAGATATATAATTAATTTTATGAGTGAATCACTTTTTCGTACGAAAAAAATTTGTTGATTCGCACATGATTTTATACCCGTTACTGTGGCCTGCGGCCTTAACTCCCAACTGTATGCCAAATATACTCCATCAAGTACAACGTGCAAAGAGTGCTTTCGCCACTTCCAAAGTCGTGATTTCTCCATGAACAACAAAGATCGCGAAAAACCAGCCAAAAGAGGGGTGTCGTGTATTACGAGCTGCTGAAAGCCCCGAAAACCATCACTGGGGATCCTTGTGGACTGCAACTGATGCGTTTGCAGCGAGCTCAGCCCAAGAAAAGGGCGGAATGGGAGAATCGCCATGACAAGTTGATTTTGCAGCACGACATCGCCAGGTCGCATGTTGCTCGACCGGTTGAGAAGTACTCGCAAGGAGTGAACTGGGAAATTCTACCCCACCCGCCATATTCCCCAGACATCGTCCCCTCCGATTACCATTCGTTCCGGCTGATGCAGCCAGCGCTTACGGCTCAGCACTTCACCTCGTACGAAGGGGTCACAAATCGCCTAGATCAGCCTTTCCCAACCCTTTTTCACGGCGGACCCCTAGGACGCCCTCCTGCGGTCTAGTTCGTCAATTTTGTGTCTTTATTCATGTTGCCCACGGACCCCTTGGGACATGCTCGCGGACCCCAGGTTAAGAAACGCTGACCTACATTACTGAATTGCCTCTCAAGAAATCTTCATACCTGAAATCCCAGTGTTCACTAAAAAAATGAGCCAAGGTTGTATTTTCCTATGGGCAATTCGGATAAACCAGTTCGTCGATTTGCTCTCGAAACACTGGCGTTTTCCCATGCAACCATCTATACAGGGCTACTGGTTATCAAACAACTGGGGAAATCTTTATGCAAAAGTGAAACATTTTCGAGATATCACCAATTTTAGAAAGATTGTTGTATGGAATCATACTTTTTTTATTTTTTCTAGTTTAAGGACATAGTAACAAAGAATTATCAACCACAACAAAGAATGATTATTAGACTAGCAGAGTTTTGGATCGCTAATTCAAAAGGGATTGCAGATTATTCTTAGTTTATGGTTGATATCTCTTTGTTACTATGTCCTCAAACTACAAATAATTTTTTTAAAGTTTGATTCCATACAACAGTTTTTTTTAATAACTTTTAAAGTCGCCTATCCCTCACTTAATAATAATAATAATAATAATAATAATAATAATAATAATAATAATAATAATCTATCGCCATAACGCGGCCCTAAGAGTGTTATACTACCATCTACGGCACTCTTATGGGATAGACCGGGAGCCCGTGCCGCCTTATTTACCAGGAGATATTGAGTCCGTTGTCGTGGGTGAGAGGTGCAAGATTTATTGGAACTTCTCATTCGCGACCATCGGGCCGCTTCAAGCGACTAAGCCTGATGTTGTCCTCTTCGATTTCGACGACAAGACGATATACGTCATTGAGTTCTCGGCTCCGGCCGAAGTGAACGTGTCGCGAAAGGAAGAGGAGAAACGGCTCAAGTATCAGCCTCTCCTGGCCGAGCTACGTCGTTTGCACCGAGGATTCAGGGTAACTCTCGTTGTCCTCATCATCGGCGCGCTAGGGGGGATGAAAGAGTCTTTTGTATCGGGCCTCGCTGGCATACCGGTTTGCAAACCCGGTGTCCGGTTGCTAGCGGGTCGGATGCAGAAGGCAGTCATACTTGGGTCCCTCCGTTTACTCAGGCAACACGATTGTGGACTGCGATAGCCGCTAACCCTCTGGATTGAGGGAGCGGCTATCGCAGAGCGATATAATGGAATTCTCGCGCGACTTTTTGACTGGGCGGCAGCCGAGGTGATGTCGGAACCCTCGAGTGCCGCCCAGCGTTATTGTTCCGGTCTAGGTTAAGACCGAGCCTAACCCCCGGGGGTAGGTGAATGTTTCCCAGTGCAATCTGAGGAAGTGCGTTGCCCGGAGCAATAAAGTCTATTATAAAAAAAAAAAAAAAAATAATAATAATAATAATAATAATGCCTCGGGGGGGGGGCTTAAGCTCCTCTTGAACATCGTAGCGACGTACACGCGGGCGGCGGGAATGGAATTCGGATTGGACAAGTGCGCTGTCCTTCATCTCAGGAGAGGGAGAGCAGAGGGTGTCGCGGCTGATGTCCGGCTGGTGGACGGGAGCGTCTTCAAACACCTGGACGCCGGAGGGTCTTATCGGTACCTTGGCATCGATCAGCGCTCTCTACAGGACGCTGAGGATGTCAAGGAGGCCCTCCGCAGCGAGTATAGGCGGCGTCTCAGACGGATCTGGAAATCAGATCTGTCTGGGAAAAATAAGATCACTGCCACCAATATGCTCGCTGTCCCGGTCCTGCTCTACTCCTTTGGCGTCGTCAAATGGCGTAGAGACGAGCTTAAACAGCTGGACATCGGCACACGCAAGATAATGAACATCCAGCGGAGTCTGCACCCTCGATCTTCCACCCCGCGCCTTTATATGCTGCGTCAGAGCGGCGGGCGCGGGCTCTCGGGATTGGAGTGTCTTCATGACCGCATGGTCCTCGGAATAGCAAGCGATGTAATAACGAGCTCGGACCCGCTCCTGGAGATTGTGCACCAGCATGAGCTTCATGGGGCGGGTGCTTTTCTCTATAAGGCGGCAGATCGTGCGGCAGAGACCCTCGGCTTGGAGTTCCGCCGGCGCCGGCGTGGCGCCTTGCCAGTAGACTCCGTCGCTCGGTTGCCCAAGTCCCGACGTCGGCGGGCAATCAGGGCTGCCGAGCAGACTGTCCTGACTCGGCAGCACGTGGACAGACCCATGCACGGTGTGTTTTTTCACCACATCGAGGAACAGGGGCTGTCCACCCAGCTGACCTTTTCCTTCTTGCGGTCAGCTGGACTGATGTCCGAGACCGAAGGGTTTATCTGCGCCTGCCAAGACGGAGTCATCAACACCCTGGTCTATCGCAGTCGCGTTTTGGGTCAGCCTCTGCCGACCACTTTGTGTCGTGCATGCAAACAATCGCCGGAGACACTAATGCATCTACTGTCGGCCTGCCCAGTATATGCAGTCTCCGGCTATATCTATCGCCATAACGCGGCCCTAAGAGTGTTGTACTACCATCTACGGCACTCTTATGGGATAGACCGGGAGCCCGTGCCGCCTTATTTACCAGGAGATATTGAGTCCGTTGTCGTGGGTGAGAGGTGCAAGATTTATTGGAACTTCTCATTCGCGACCATCGGGCCGCTTCAAGCGACTAAGCCTGATGTTGTCCTCTTCGATTTCGACGACAAGACGATATACGTCATTGAGTTCTCGGCTCCGGCCGAAGTGAACGTGTCGCGAAAGGAAGAGGAGAAACGGCTCAAGTATCAGCCTCTCCTGGCCGAGCTACGTCGTTTGCACCGAGGATTCAGGGTAACTCTCGTTGTCCTCATCATCGGCGCGCTAGGAGGGATGAAAGAGTCTTTTGTATCGGGCCTCGCTGGCATACCGGTTTGCAAACCCGGTGTCCGGTTGCTAGCGGGTCGGATGCAGAAGGCAGTCATACTTGGGTCCCTCCGTTTACTCAGGCAACACGATTGTGGACTGCGGTAGCCGCTAACCCTCTGGATTGAGGGAGCGGCTATCGCAGAGCGATATAATAGAATTCTCGCGCGACTTTTTGACTGGGCGGCAGCCGAGGTGATGTCGGAACCCTCGAGTGCCGCCCAGCGTTATTGTTCCGGTCTAGGTTAAGACCGAGCCTAACCCCCGGGGGTAGGTGAATGTTTCCCAGTGCAAACTGAGGAAGTGCGTTGCCCGGAGCAATAAAGTCTATTATAATTAAAAAAAAAAAAATAATAATAATAATAATAATAATAATAATAATAATAATAATGCCTCGAAAATGGTTCACTTTTATATAAAACTTTACTGGGTTATTTTTTACTGGGATTGGGGGCTTTACTGGGGCTTCACTGGGATAGAGGAAAACATGTCCTACAACCCTTGCACGGGATCGTGACCACTAGTACAACGGTATATGCAGAAATGGATCATAATATTGAAGCTCTTGAGGCTGCCACAACCCTTTCAGCAACCTTCAATCAATCGCAGCCCCGATGCAAAGATATTCGATCGAACCTCACTCGGAGCTCCCAGGTTTCCGCGTAATAATAAAAAACCCCTTGCATCAATTGTTTCCATTCAATTGTGATCTTACGACAGCGGAAGAACGAGTCAATTTGTCCATTTCCCAAATACAAATGCAGTATCTTCTTCAAGAGGAAGAAGATACTTTATCGAGATAGAGCGAAAAGATTTTTCGACTGCTCCGGAGGAAAAATGTTTTGCAGATGTTCGGGAAAGCACACATCGTACGGCGATATGTCAACGTACGCGTCGATTCATTACCTTCGTCCATCATCTCTGCGACACTTCATTTTCCTCGTGTCAACTCTTAAGGCCTTACCCCTATGGAAATTTATGTATGTAAAATATATGCAGAAAATATATGCTACATATATATATATATATATCGGTCGCCTATATAGTGACGAAAAATAGAATAATACGTATATATTCAGTATATATGCACCAAATATATGACGCATATATGACCCATATATTTTCGATATATTTTTCTGACCAAAAAAATATATGCTAAGTATAAACACTATATATGATGCATATATGAGGCATATACGACGCATATATTTCCGATATATTTTCAATCTATTTTTTTGACAGAAAAATATATCAAAAATGTATGCGTCATATATGACGCATACATTTTTGGTACATATTTCTGACAAGAAATATATGCTGTGTATAAACACTATTACAGTAAAACTTAATAAAACTTCAAACTTGAACTTAAAAAAACTCAACTTACAGTTAAAGTGCACTATTGCATATAAACACTATATACAGATATGCTACGCATATCTGTATATATGTGGCATATATGTACCATTTATGTAGTATATATGTGATATGTATGCAGTGTGTATGCAACATATATGCTAAATATATGTGGTATATATGCAGGGTAGATGCTACATATATCATTGATATATGATACATTGATATACAGTAATACCACGCATATACATCTCATATATAAAAAAGTTACGAAAATTAGAATTTGGCACGTATATGCAACCTATATTTTCAATATATGGCATACATTTCACATATATTACAATTATTAATAAAATAAATTTGCAGTATATTTTTGCGTATATAAATTTCCATGGGGGTATATCTGCGATTTCTTTTTTCATTTGTTATTTATTTTTTATTCCATTAGCCTGAACGGTTAAGAATATTTCAAGCTTTACAGAATTGAAAAATTCTGGAAAGCTATTAAATGAGGTAAGATTGCATTTATAATAGATACCGTGCAGCGTGCCCGTCCGCCAACTTCAAAGCCGTTTTTCCACGATTCACTTTTTTGAACCTTGTGAAAGTTCTAACTCTTGAACGAAGGTTCAGATCGCTTTGAAGTTTTCACAACACATTCTTACAAGGAACATCCCTCAGGTGACACCCTTCGATTTTGTTGAAATTTGGATATGTTATAAAGCACCGACAAGTAAGCGATACGTATTATTTTTATCGGCGGAAAAACGGTTTCAAGGGCTGAAACGCACCCTCAAAAATGGGGATGTTTTTCGTCGATAACGTTCCAACGGTACGAGATATTGAAAAATTTCAAATTGCAACAATGTTTATTTTTTTGTGCACTATACATTGGAGATGAGACCGATAACGTTATCGACGAAAAACGAAAAACACCCCTATTTTCGAGGGTTCGTTTCACCCCTTGAAACCGTTTCTCCGCCGATAAAAAAAAATACGCATCGCTTACTTTTCGGTGCTTTATAACATATCCAAATTTCAACAATGTCGCAGGGTGTCACTTGAGGCATGTTTCTCGTTAGTATCATCACCTATCGTGTGAACCACGGAACCAAAAATTTCAATGACACAAAAAAATATAAAAAATAAAATACCGACAGAAAATTGAGTAAAAAAATTTTAAGTTTCGAATTTTTATTATAATAATTTTTTTTTAATAATATTGTTGATTCACACTGAAGATACATTCGTTATGCAATTGTAAATATGTTAATTTTTTCTTTCACCAACTTCCACGATCAACGCGCGCGCAAAAAAAAATACATTGCTTTATTATGTTATATCTCTGCCATTTGTTAATATTTCTGATTTTTTTAAATATACTTAACCATGTGCATAAATGATCTGTAAAAAAAATGTTGTCAATACATGCGTCATTTTTGTTTAACCGCGTCTAGAAAAGTACCTGCGAAAATCGGCGAAATCGCGTATATAAGGCGAATTCATCTTAACGGAGACTTTGTCCTTGGAGTGCCATATTTCAGGTGTTTACATTTTATTTTTTTTTAAAGGAAACGAGTAAAGCTTTTTGAGTGCGGTTTTTTTTCTTGCTTTTATTCATGATACAGAACGTTAAAAAAAAAAAATTTTGAAAAAGAAACCAAAATGGCGTCCGTTGCAGCTCCGCGAAAACAGGTCCTTAAATCGCGGGAGGTAAACGGCTGACATCACTGCCCCCTCTTTGTTGATCTGAAACACAAATTCAAAGCATATTATCAATCTGTGACCCTTTGGTCATGGAATGACGGATGGGTTTTTCGTTTAGTACAAATTTCGGAAAATGGCGACAATTTAAAAAAAATCGAATTCTCGCGTTTTTTCGCATAAAAAGATAAATAATAAATGCAAAAATGTATCTATCGAAAAAAACGATCCGTCATTCCGTGAAGACATATTTTCTGAGTATGCTCTCCAAATTTCAGGTCGATATATTAATTACAGCGGTCAGGAGAATGTCAGCCATTTTTAAAAACGTGTTTTCGAGAAAAACGCGTTTAAAGTTTTGTAATGTGTTTACACAAATGTGTTTATAATTACCGCTAATCGGCAATGCCTGGTCGATAGAGGCATCCCTCCTCTTCTTCTAGCTGCTCATGTTGCTGCTCTTTCAAGGACAAAGTCTCCCTTAATCTTCATCGCGGCCGCGCGTTCTCGCCGAATTTTCAAGCGGCATTCCGCGCTCACAGGGCAAATTCTATCAGTCGACAAAGGTGCTTATCCATGGCATAGGAGAAAAACAGTTAGCGAAATACCGACGAGGAGAAACCTTCACCCTCGCTGTGGAGAGTGTCGAAACTTCAACTTCCACTCAACCTTACCGCGATTGCTAGTGGATTCCGACAGTTGCACCATCGCGTGTACATATCGATGTATGTGTGCACATATATACGTGCATACAAACATATATATATATATAAAGCATTTGCAGCGGTATTACCAGCGACTGCCTCTATCGCAGGCTCGAGAATATTGCACTGCTGAATTTCCGACAGATGCAAATTTCACGTCAGTCGGTCACCACAACCGGCGAGAAACTTTCAGGCTCTCTCTCTCCGTCTCTCTCTCTCTTTCAGCCACTTTTGCCGCGTCTCACAGGACTCGTGAATCATTGGACTCGAGAAATGCAAATGCGATACTCCATTGCAAATTTCACAGGCGCCTCGTCTTCGGGTCGAAAAGATTTTTTTTTGTTTCTCGGAACATACAAACGAGAAAGTTTCTCAAATATTGCAGCAGTACGCATCGTGATGCGACTTCTTTGGAGAGCGTGCTTTCATGTTTCCAATTTATTATTTTTATTGCAGGCAAAAAACGGGGGCGTTGCGATGATCCCTTTTTATACGTACTTCATAACGTGTAACAACACAGCGACAATCAAGGACGTGATCGGTAAGCCATTGCGAATCCTTCGAGCCTAAAGGGAGAACGTTGTTTCAACATGTTTCACGATATTTTGTTTGCAGCACACATAAATCACATCAGGAAAATTGCGGGTATAGATCACGTTGGCATCGGCGCGGGATTCGACGGCATAAATTTGTAAGTGTTGTCATTTTCTTTTGAGCACGAAGATACCAGCGTAGATTTTTTTTCTTTATTTACCATCTCGGTTTGTGTGGGCTTGCGGGCTTTTACGATCCGAACCCTTTCAATTTTTATCTAGGGTTAGAATTTTGACTGACGTGGAATGCTTTCAATTTGTACGTGAGATCGGTGGAAAGCAATCAACCCCAGTAGCAATTGAAGGCGATCGACCCCAGTGAGAATTGACGGTACAAATGTTTACCCCAGATAAAAATTGGAAACAGTAGAATCGTGAAAGTCCGCAAGCCGATACGAACCAAGATGGTGAATAACGAAACCCTAGGTAACAGATGAAAGCGGTTGACCTGTGTGAAAATTGACCCCAGGTGGAAATTAAAAAGGTCAACGCAAGTAAAAATTGATCCCGGGTGAATATTTAAAGCGGTCGACCTCACTCAAAATTTAACCTCGGTGAAAATTGAAAGCGGTCGGGCCCAGTAAAAATGGAAAGCGGTCAAGCCCGGCAAAAATTGATCCTGCGTAAAAATTGGAAGCCCAGTAAAAATTTACCCTAGGTGAGAATTGAAAGCGGTCAACCGCAGTAAAAATTGACCCCAGGTAAAAATTGAATGCGATCGGGCCCAGTAAAAATGAAAGCGGTTAACCCCAGTAAAAATTGGTCCCGGGTAAAAATTTAAAGCGGTCTACCTCACTAAAAATTTACCCTAGGTGAAAATTGAAAGCGGTCGACCGCAGTAAAAAATTGATCGCAGGTAAAAATTGAATGCGATCGGGTCCAGTAAAAAGTTAAAGCGGTCGGGCTCAGTAAAGATTGGAAGCGGTCGACCCCAAGTAAAACTTAACCCCAGGTAAACATTGAAAGCGTTCGACCCCAGCAGTATCGGCCCTAGGTAAAAATTGAAAGCGGTCAACGCAAGTAAAAATTGACCCCAGGTAAAAATTGAAAGCGGTCGGGCCCAGTAAAAATGGAAAACGGTCAAGCCCGGCGAAAATTGATCCTGCGTAAAAATTGAAAGCGGTCGACCCCAGTAAAAATTTACCCTAGGTGAAAATTGAAAGCGGTCGACCGCAGTAAAAATTGACCCCAGGTAAAAATTGAATGCGATCGGGCCCAGTAAAAAATGAAAGCGGTCAACCCCAGTAAAAATTGATCCCGGGAAAAAATTTAAAGCGGTCTACCTCACTAAAAATTTACCCTAGGTGAAAATTGAAAGCGGTCGATACCAGTAAAAATTTACCCTCGGTGAAAATTGAAAGCGGTCGCCCGCAGTAAAAATTGATCGCAGGTAAAAATTGAATGCGGTCGAGCCCAGTAAAAAGTCAAAGCGGTCGGGCCCAGTAAAGATTGGAAGCGATCGACCCAAGTAAAACTTAACCCCAGGTAAAAATTGAAAGCGTTCGACTCCAGTAAAATTGTCCCCAAGTAAAAATTGAAAGGGTTTGACCTCAGTACCATTGGCCCTAAGTAAAATTTTAAAGCGGTAGACTCCGGTAAAAATAAACCCCAGGTAAAAGTTGAAAGCGGTAGACTCCGGTAGAAATGGGCCCCAGGTAAAAATTAAAACCGCAAACTTATCAGTCCACCATTCCCGGTTCCTCAGCGAGCCGCCACACTATTGCATTCCGTCACGTTTTCGCAATGCACCGCCGTGTCGCATTTAAACCGCAGTTGTGTCCACCATCAGGAACTCAGTAAAACCAGTGCGTGGCTAGGCGATCACCAATCCAGGTAATGGCTCAGGCCAACGCTGCTCGTCTCAAGAGATCGCCGAAGCCGCCTACCGGTCGCGCCTCCGCTACTATCCGTCACTAACCTACTTTTTACACAAAATGGAGATTGATTGTACAGTGATTATTTTACAAAAAAATATATCACTTTGTCGATCGAACGGTCTACAAATTCTTTGAGTTACCCCCTGAAAGCATCTTTCGTCTTCCTTTGTACATGATTTAACTTAGTGCGAGAGTAATTGCTCCCGATTCGGATTATACGAGATTTTGATGCTAATGGAAACGCTGCTCTTGATTTCCAGCACCCCCATTGGACTGGAGGACGTCTCGAGGTATCCTCAACTATTGGCGACTCTTCTCGAGGATCCAGCATGGTCCGAGGACGATATAAAGAAACTCGCCGGCCTCAATCTACTGAGAGTGTTTGCCAAAGTCGAGCAGGTACGTGCGTTCTCTCTCTCTCTCTCTCTCTCTCTCTCTCTCTCTCTCTCTCTCTCTCTCGTTCTCTCTGCCGCAATCAATTTCCTTATCTACCATCCAACGGAAATCGATCTTATCACGCTTCAACGATCGCTCGCTTCTTTTATTATCCTTCCTTCGTTGCTTATTCCCAACTCACCGTCTCTCTCTCTCACTCTCTCTCTCTCTGTCTCTGTCTCTGTCTCTGTCTCTGTCTCTGTCTCTGTCTCTGTCTCTGTCTCTGTCTCTGTCTCTGTCTCTGTCTCTGTCTCTGTCTCTGTCTCTGTCTCTGTCTCTGTCTCTGTCTCTGTCTCTGTCTCTGTCTCTGTCTCTGTCTCTGTCTCTGTCTCTGTCTCTGTCTCTGTCTCTGTCTCTGTCTCTGTCTCTGTCTCTGTCTCTGTCTCTGTCTCTGTCTCTGTCTCTGTCTCTGTCTCTGTCTCTGTCTCTGTCTCTGTCTCTGTCTCTGTCTCTGTCTCTGTCTCTGTCTCTGTCTCTGTCTCTGTCTCTGTCTCTCTCTCTCTCTCTCTCTCTCTCTCTCTCTCTCTCTCTCTCTCTCTCTCTCTCTCCCGCTTTCTCTCGTGTCCCATCTCGTTTCGATTCCCCGACAGAATTCCATTCGACGATCTTCTTTATTAGACCTCCCGCGAGTTCCAATTTCACCAAGAGGTCGGGGGGGTTAAAAAAATACAAAACATGATTATGACCAGTGAAGCATCGAGATTTGCGCAATTTTCCGTGTCAACGTGTACGCACAATTTTCACCCTAACAATAACGGGGATAATAATAATGATGAGAAATGTCGTAACGATGATCATTGTGGCGGAAAATCCCTAGATATATATGCGAGATCTCGAGGATTCCGCGAAGCGCGAATATTAATTCCAAAATGTTGTTATTACCGACTCTATATTCCGAGCTTTTTTCTTATCGCAACGCATAATGATGCAAATGTATAGTCGTTTTCGAAATTATGTTGCTTTTTATCGCGGGGACAATAAAACTTATTATTTTATGGTTTTTTTTCTCGTTTTTACCATATTGAATATAAATTTCACCAAAAAAAATCGTGACTTAAGGGGGGATTGTCTTTTTTTTCGCAAAATTTACCGCTTTTTGGGAATTTTTTTGTGAAGAAAGTATACAACGGAAAACTTGTGAAACTTGGCATATAGTTTTATTGATCTGTTTACTACATACAAAAATTTTTTTAAACAATTTCATCAAAAAATCCGCCTCCCACCCTCCTCGACGCGCGATAGTCCTTTTTTGATGGTGTGCACGATTACAGCCTTCACGTTCATCCTGCAACAAAAACCCAAAAAGCATTTTACTTTAGACACATATAGCTATCGTTCGATGAAGGGGAAAAAATAAATTGACGATTTGGTGACGTTTTGAACTTGAAGTATCGATTTTTCGAAAAAAATTGATCGATTTTTTGTTATAAATAAAAAACTATTAAACGTATTGCTTTTTTGTTTCATCAAACGATAAAAGGATGTCAGCTGAGCATTCTGTCCAAATTTGAAGGCAATCGGTTGAATAGTTTTTGAGAAATCGTGCACACCATCAAAAAAGGACCATCGCGCGTCGAGGGGGGTGGGAGGCGGATTTTTTGATGAAATTGTTTAAAAATTTTTTTGTATGTAGTAAACAGATCAATAAAACTATATGCCAAGTTTCACAAGCTTTCCGTTGTATACTTTCTTCACAAAAAAATTCCCAAAAAGCGGTAAATTTTGCGAAAAAAAAAGACAATCCCCCCTTAATATTTATCGGATGGTCGGAAGGCAGTGAAAATGAATAAAGATGCCGTTGAATCGCCGTCTATTGTACAATTATTACACGTGCTCTGCAGGGCCCCGCAGCCACTAGGAACTCTTGCAATTTCGTAATAGAAAAGACGTTCATAACGCGCGCTTTCACGCACAATTATTGCGTTTGTTGTAAAATAATTAGCTTTGGAAAGTAACGAGAGAGACGATTTTCTAGTCGACAATATTTAGCTGTCGAATAACCATAATTTGAGGCATTTGTAAGACATACTCCTGCTTCGATAAACAATAGATGAATTTGAAAATGTTGTCAAGTAATTTACGGGTAATGGGGGCTTTTAATTTGATTTTTGTTTAAACGGAGAAACTTTATTGAAAATTTACAATCCGTTGAAATATACAGGGTGTCCCTCTTATCTCTGCCACCCGAAATAACTCGGTAATTATCGACGTCACAAAAAAATGTTCCAGACAAAAGTTGTACGCTGTAAAGGGGGCCATCAAATGCGATCAATTTTTTTTTATTTCGGTGGAGGCGCTGACGCACGGTGAAGGTCATCTCCACTTCTTTGCGCCTCCACCGAAATAAGAAAAATTCGTCGTATTTGATGGCCCCCTTCACACCGTACAACTTTTGTATGGAACATTTTTTTGTGATGTCGATAATTACCGAGTTATTTCGGGTGGCAGAGATAAGAGGGACACCCTGTGTACACAAAAGAATACAAAACAATTGTAAGGATTTGTTATTGGGTTCCACCTAGCTCGGGGGCCGGGTTGAAAGTCCGAACTTTGAATAATCAGAACGCTCAAAACTCCGAAAGAATACTACCCCAAAAGATTTTACACGAAAGACCAAAACTCCAAAAATCTGAACACCGTCAAATTAATTCGACTATGGAAGTTTTAAAAGTTTCAAAATTTTCAATAAATCGAAGAATTATTTCAAGAATTTTTATTTATTTAGAAGTGATTTTACGTCAATTTTGAAATTTGTTTAGACAATATTATACGTTCTACATAATTTACAGTCAACTTGTAGACTTTCTCTGGCATGATCTTCGCGAAACGTATTATTTCGATATAATTTTTTTTGTTCTCTCAAAGCTATGACTAATAGCATCCTTAAATATTATTATCCTCTAACTTGTCGTTCCACCAAAAAAAAAATCGCGAAAAATCGCTCAACTTTACACGTTTACAGTGGTGTAAGACACACCCTCAATGCAGAAACAAAAGACCGGAGAAGGACCTTAGATTTTTGCAATATTGGAATCCTTCACATCTCTACAAAAAAACATTTTTTTCGAAAAAATGCAAGGACACGTCTTTTCTTCAAAAATCGAAATTTTTCAAAAATACTTCTCTACGTCTTCGCACTTTTAAAGGGTCTCCTCACTAAAAGGCTATTTTCATGATTTTTTTTATAGGTTAATATTATCGACATACATTTTTTTAAATTGATTTATGTATGTCACTATTGACAGACGAAAATGGTAGTTAAAAAAATATCATGAAAAAATCGTAGGTCTGCGCTGTTGATGAAATCTCGGAGATGGATCATCCGAAACAAAAAAATCAAACGGTTTTCGATTCATTATGTTAATAGCTATAGCGCTTATCATACGATTATATATATGCACAAATAACAAAATGGCGGACATTTTAAGAAAGAAAAAATGTGTTTTTTCAACGTTTTTGGCAAAAAAAAGTAAATAACAATATTTAAAAAATCCTTGATATGCGCTATAGCTTCAGTTGAAAAGAATACGTGGTTAAGGGGTTACCTCCACTTGCGATTTTGAAAAAAAAATTAATTGCATTTTTTTGAAGTATAAGTATCTGAGAATATGTCCTGAAAATTTCAAGTCGATCCGAACAAAATTGACTGAGATATGAGCGTTGAAAGAGAAGAATCCGCGTTGAAAGAGCGTTGAAAGAAAAACTTTAAACGCGTTTTTCTCAAAATGGCATTTCTGAAGTCGGTGACCAAGATTACTCGAACACTAATGAACCGATCTTCTTGAAATTTTGCAGGCTTATTTAATACATAAAAATGTAGTCTTTAATCGTTCGATTTTTTTTTTTCGAAAAAATTGGCCATTTTATAGCCAAAAACGACCGTTTTTTTCGTTAAAATCGAACCATTAACTTTGACTGTCCGCCATTTTGTGAAAAATGAATATTTTTTAAAATCCTTCGATTAAAGACTAGTTTATACTTATATTTGACTCAATCCATCCGCATTTTTTTCTTCAGATGATCCACTTCGCCGCAATGTTGGTCACCGCAAACCGTGTATATAAAAACATTATTTCATTGACGGCCATTTGCCACTAAACAATGTAATATTTTTCAATAAAAAAATTACTGAAAGTTCTTCAAAATGTGTTCTTTAAGATGGTATATTGATCGATTAAAAAAGTTTTGTAGTTTTCTTTCAAAAAGTTCATGAAAAAAGCCTTTTTTGCGGTACAAGTGGGAGTAACGCCTTAAAGTTTCATAAGGATCGGTTCAGTAGTTTCGAAGATTTTATCAACAAGCTGTCGAAAAACGTTGTTTCGAGAAAAACGCGTTTGAAGTTTGCTAGGGTTACATAAATACATAGAAAATATTTTTTTATGTATTTCGAAAGTGTATTTATTAAGTGTAACAACTTTGATGTCAATATCTTTAATATAAACCTATCAAAAAAATCATGAAAATAGTCTTTTTAGCTTCTAAAGTGACAAGACCCCTCAAATCTCCACCAACAAACCCTTTGGTATGTTGCTTCCGTATGAATCCTAAAAATTGGGAAAATTCCACTACGACGGGGTGGGGCGAAAAAAGACTCCGAACTGCCGTGCCACCTTAATTTTTTTCACTTAATTTTGTACAGATTCTCATTCAAAGGTAAATTTCGAATAAAGTTCGTGAATTTATGAAAAATCTATTGAAAGTTCGCACATCAGTTTTCGGGCCTCCTTCACTGTGACCGCATTTTTCAAATTCATTTTTTGCATGGCTCCATTCGCTGAATTTTCCGTACTGGGTATTTATCGTCTTTGCAATTGGCATACAGGTGCGCGACGAGTGGCAGAGAGCAGCCGTGCTACCGGTCGAGAAGATAAGCCCACCTGACAACTCGGCCTGCGCCTACGGCTCGTCCTGATCCGCCTTGCGTAGCCTCGTCCCCGGATTTTTACGATGGTCGCACTCCATCAAGATACGCCACAGGCTCGACGAGATCAGGCCGCTCGGTCACCAGAATAGCAACAATTTCGGGCGACTCCGCTCGCGAATCCTGTGAATCGTCTGCCAAAAATCTGTTCGTTCTTACCGCACCGACATTTTTTTTTAAACCTATGCATTCATATTTCACGGTCACTTCCGTAGACTTCATTTGGTGGAGAAGTAGAAAAAATCGTTTGAAATGCTCGCGATCGAGCGAGCCCGAGTGCTTTATGGAATAAAAAAACATTTGTCATCCTGCGAGCGGCGAAAAGTCACTGCCCTTCAATTTCGTGAGTTTTGGCGCGTGCTCGAAAGTATCGATAAAAAAAGGATCGTCAGCCAAATTCAACAACTCGCTCACTTTTCGGTTAAGGCGGGAAACCAATTTAGGAGTACGTTTTTTTTGGTAATTTTCATGATTTTTTTTTTACAAGGAATGAATGAATAGAATTTATTCAAACTTTGTGAATGTTTTGTACACATTTCCAAGCAAATAATTTAATTTTTTCAAAGCATTTCCCCTGAAAATATGGAATATATACCCATCGAAGGTTGTCATCGGACTTTGCTGTTTGTGTACACTCTGGAGGCTACAGTTTTCATGGGAAATCAATACGGTTTGAAGATTACTTTAAGAACATGTTTTTCTTCTGTATGAACCTAAGTCTGACGAGAAAATTGAAAATTGCTTTTTTTTAGAGGTGTTTAAAGAAAAGGGTATAATTTTTGCCATTATTTGATAAACTTTTTTGCTATAAAAAATATACTTTAAGGCAGTAGTCTGGTCTAGAGCGAGACTTTTGACGCCTTTTTTGGGTTGGAATTACTTTTAAACCGATGAAGTTACTTGATGAAATTTTACATATGTATTAATTGTTCCTTTGAGAATGTATCTACATTTTCAAAAAAATTATTTTAAATATTTTCATGTAGTTTTTTATTTTGTTACATGGTCCGCCGAAAACCGCGTCAATCGGCGCCCACTCTGGGTGATGTTGTATGCATTTGAAAAAAAAAAAAATATATATATATATATATATATATATATATATTCTCAATCTGTATGAGTATTTTGAGCACCGGTAGCAGAATTAGTATTGAAAAAAAATTTGTTACAAAATGGCGGCCTGTTAAACTTTGATTAACGATATTTCTTGGAGAACGAAGGCTTGCTTATAATTTCTATTACTCTGCTAATTTTTGAAATATCAATAAACGGTTTTCACGAGCGTTTAAGAAAGATCCAAGGAGTAATAAAATGAAAAAAAATCGATTTTGTCAAATTTCTAGACCCGACTACTGCCTTAAACAATGATATTACCCCAAATTTAGGTTCATATAGAGCGTAATTATATTTTAACTAACTTTATAAAATTATAAGTTATAAACTTTTTACAATTATAACTTTATAAAATTATAAAGTTATAATTATAATTATAACTAACTATAACTTTATAAAATTATAAGTTATAAACTTTTTGAACCACAGTGTACACAAATTGAAAAAAAGTCGTTTCGAGAGAAAAGCCTTGGAAATGAATTACCGCAGACCAAAACTCCGAAGCAGTCATCAATTATTTATACTACTTACCGGTTAATCAGCGATAAGTTTATCTAAAAATCTATGGACTAAAAAAAAAGTTTTTTTGAGTAATCTAAACTGGTTTTCCGCCTTAAGGAAGGACACCACTGTGACGGGCCGAAAAAAGGTCATTTTTCCGATTTTTTTTGTCCACTTGATTATTTATTTGGGATTCGGAAGAATGGTATGTTATTAAGCATACATTGAACTTATATCGTGTAAATTTTTATTCAAAAAAATTGAAAATTAACAACATTATTCAGGTGCAATAGAGCTTCGGTATAAAAAATGTGGTCGAATGGCCGGATCGATAACTTGACAATTGTTGGTTTGAAAAATAAAAATAAAAAAGTTTCATAATCTATATAAATGTAGTTCTCGTTGTCGGTAGTCGTTTTTTGTTCGAGCAAAAAAATTTCACAAAATGGCAGGTGTTCACAAAAAGTGTAATTTTGGCGAAATTTTTTCTTGTATTCAGGGGCTTGAAAAATAATAAATAAAAAACGGCTACGTACAAAGACAGCTACGGCAATAACGAATATTTTTATTTTTTTTTAATTGAAAATCGGACAATTATAGTTATGATCCCGGCCTCGAGAAAAACGCGATTGAAAGCTTGAGTCCGCGTAAATCGTTGCGCTACCATCTTTCACCAAATCGTCTGTAGCTTGGTCAATTTTCAATATTCTAACTTGGAATTTTTTTCCAATATTCTCAAACGTGTATACTTTCAAAAAATGCAACAAAACGATTTTTTGATACGTCACAGCGTTATCCCTTAACTAAAATCTCACGTTAAATTCTCTTCTTTGCTGCTCCAGTAGTGTAGCTCCCGAAAAGTCCTCGTGCCCGAAACTCGCCACGTCAAGAACTCGACGATCGAATCGGTAGATCGATCGCGAAGACCATCCAAACGATTTTTTCCACCTCAACATTTCTCCCCCCTCATCTCCAGCTTCATTCGTCGGCGAAAAAAAATGTTCCCCCTCGTTTCCCCTCGCCATTAAGCGACACGTATCGCGATGCCCTGCTGCTCTCCTCGAGGAGAATTCAATCAGGAACGAAAGCTCGTTAATGTCCTAATAATTCGTAAAAAAAAACACACACATACACGACTATTATATAACGAAGCCAAATAATTCATAGATTTCGTAGACTGATCAACGAACCACTGAGAATTCTGTGAAGGGAGTATCTTGTTATATATCAACCGCCACCGAGTTTATATAAAAACATTTATATAAAAACGATAATTTTCGCCTTTCGACTGCCATTTGTTTGACTGCGACGTATAGACGCGGCTTGATACGTGCCCAAGTACGTTTGCAAGTACGACACGATGTGTCATCCGAAGAAGAAAAAAAATACAAGGGACGTCAAGTTTGTCCCGATGATATGAGAGCGAAGGGGCTGAAACGAGAAAAGTTCGTACGTGGGAGAAGCAGTGAAATTCGTGCTATTTTCACGAAGCGAGAAATAAACGCGTAATTCAGGATGGAAGGAATTGGGGGAGGATCGGGAGGGCTTGATGGACTGGATCGTACGGGGGAGTTGAATGGAAAATAGTGAGGGTTAGGAAAAGCGTGGCGGGATTAAAGTTGTGGATTATTGAATTCCCCTGTCCCTTCCCGATCGATCGACCAGACTGAAAGATGCGAACTCGATTAGACGCCATCGACGCCCGACCAACTTTGGCTCTTTCAACCCCTCCGCTCGCATCCACGACCACCGTAGTCGACCCTTCTCCCTCGTCTTATTCGATTAACAGGGTCACTGGTACACGACGCGATCGCCGCTATCCACGGAATATTCAACGTTACGGTTATTTGGCATTTTTGGA
Source organism: Ophion ellenae (assembly GCA_963210295.1). Taxonomy (NCBI): domain Eukaryota; kingdom Metazoa; phylum Arthropoda; class Insecta; order Hymenoptera; family Ichneumonidae; genus Ophion; species Ophion ellenae. Next base: position 41,036,097 of record OY723386.1, on the reverse strand, counting down.
TTTTTTACTCGGACTGCCTCTTTGATCTGGGCACAGTTCGCAACTTGCTACGCTTATCGCCCCTTAATCAAGGGGTTACTCCACCTTGTTGGGCCGTTGTTCATAAAGGGAGTTTCAAGTTGATTTTTTGAGAATTAAGACATTTTATTGAAAATTTGCAATCGATTTTTCAAAAATGCACAACAGAAAGGGCCAAAACATTTTTAGGGATTTTTTCGTACAAAATGGAGATACTCTGTCCGCGACGATCTTTTTCGCCGAACAAGCTCTGCGCTGTGGAATTTTTTCAGGTTTTAGATAATTATTTAGATAATTATCTTAGATACTTATTCGGGTAATTATCTTAGATAGTTATTTGGGTTATTATCTTGGATAATTACCTGAGATAATTATCTAAGATGTCAATAACTATTTTAGACAGTTATTTGGGTAATTATCCCGGATACTTATTTAGATAATTATCTGACATAAATATCTTAGATAATAATCTTAGATAATAATTTAGGTCATTATCTTAGATAAAGATTTGAGATAATTATCGTCGATAGTTATTTGGGTAATTATCTTAGATAGTTATGTGGGTTGTTATCTTAGATAATTACCCGAGATAATGGTCTCAGATCGTTATTTAGATAATTGTCTTAGATAATGATTGAGGTCATCATCTTCGATAAATATTTTAGATAATTATCTTAGATAATGATCGAGGTCATTATTGTAGATTTCACGCGACTTCAGATAATTATCTCAGATAATGACATTCTACATAATCTAAATAATTATTTAGGTAATTAGAGTTTGAATGATCTGAATAATTATTCAGATAATTAGATAATTAGTTCAGATAAATTCAGTCTACAGTGGAATACGAAAGCGTTTTTAAAATAGAATATCAAACACTCGAGAAGTAGCTAGAATATTTTAAAGAAATATTGATTTTTCCAGAAATCTAATGTATTTGCATTTCAGCGAAAAGGTTTTTTTAGAAAATGTTAACTCCTGAAGGGCTCTGCGATATTTCATAAAAAAACTTTTCCAGTTTTTTATATTCAAGAAACGCTTCGATCTTTCACACCAGATTAAACCCCAAAAAAGGGAAAAATTCCGCATCAAATGGCTTCTATTTCGTACAGGAAAAGGAATCTCCAAAAAAAATGTCCTCTCCTTTCAGTACATTTTCAAAAAACAATTGCGAATTCTGAATGAACTTTATTAACGTTATTTCCATTAACTTCAAAGTCACCCTTTCAGTTTGTTGCTCAACGTGGTCGTGTTACCCCTTAAACTTGTCGGGGAACTATTATTTCGTGAAAAAAAGAAAACAATGACTGAGTTTTTTCAACTTTATTTACTCGTCAAAATCGTTACGAACGATACAAAAGCATGAGGCAGAATATGAATGTTTGTAAAATTTCGTCTGCTGCAATTAACCTCTCAATAAGACCAAAGTTATAGAAATAAAAATGTCTACAGAATTAACGAATCGTCGTCTTGTATCGGTGAGCCCATTGCCCAACTTTTACGCATTTAAGAAAAAAATAGGAAGTACCAAAATAAAATTGAAAAATGAATGATTTATATATACAAATGAAAAAATACAATCCAGGCGCAAAGCCTCGGGCCTTGTCGCAATGTACGAGAAAACGAGAAGAACAAAAAATGCGAGCGATTTTTCCAACGTGTATTTTACGAACTTTTTCATCTCTCGGAGCTTTTTCTCCGAGCCGGCTGAGCATTGTAGTCGCCTGTCGTAATCGACCGGACCGCCGAATCCGTAATGTTTAATTGATACCTTAACGATAATGATATCGATCGTCGCAAGCGTGATCGACGACGGCAATACGCGATGAGAATACCGAGAGATTGATAATAACATTTATAACGTATCGTCGAAACGGACGGTAAACGATTGAGGGTGGCTCTAACCTACTTTTTGGAAAAGCTATCTTTTATTCCCTCCCCTTAAAGGAGGACACCACTGTGACGGGCCAAAAAAGGTCGGTTTTTTCAATTTCTTTTTTGTTTACCAGATTTTTTATTTGGAATTTGGAAAAAAGGTGTACAGTCACATTCAATAAGTCGGCCACTTTTCCACTGAAGCGGAAAACCAGTTTACGAGTACGTTTTTTTAGTAATTTTCGTGATTTTTTTTTTCAATTAATGAATGAATAGAATTTATTCAAACTTTGAGAATATTTTATATATATTTCCAAACAAATAATTAAATTTTTTCGAAGCATTTTCTCTGAAAATATGGAACACATACACATCGTAGGTCGTCGTCAGACTTTGCTGTTTGTGTGCACTCTGGAGGCCACAGTTTTCATCGGAAATCAATACGATTTAAAGATTACTCTAAGAACATGTTTTCCTTCTATGTGAACCTAACTCTGACGAAAGAATTGAAAATTGCATTTTTTAGAGGTGTTTAAAGAAAAGGGTATAATTTTTGCCATTATTTGATAACGTTTTTTGCTATAAAAAATATACTTCAGACAATGATGTTACCCCAAATTGAGGATCATATGAAGCGTAATTATATTTAAAAAAACTAACTATCACTTTATAAAATTATAGGTTACAAACTTTTTGAAGTAGAGTGTATACAAATTGAAAAAAGTCGTTTCGAGAAAAACGCGTTTGAAAAAAAATTACCGAGGTCAACAAATTCGAGGCAGTAATGAATTATTTATACTACTTACCGGTTAATCAGCGATTAGTTTAACTAACAATTCATGGAATTAAAAAAATAGATTTTTTGTGTCATATAAACTGGTTTCCCGCCTTAAGGAAGGACACCACTGTGACGGGCCGAAAAAAGTGGTTTTTCCAATTTTTTCGTCCACATGCTATAATAGAGCCTCTGTATAAAAAATGTGGTCCAACATCCGGATTGATAGCTTGACAATAGTTAGTATGAAAAATAAAAATAAGAAAATTTTCGAATCTACATAAATGTAGTTCTCGCTGTAAAACGCCGTTTTCTCGAGAAAAAAAATGTCATGAATAAGCGGGTGTTAAAAAGATATGTGTAGTTTTGGTGAAATTTTAACTTATATTCGGGAGCTTAAAAAATACTAAATTACACAAAACGGCTACGTACAACGACAGCTAAATTTTAAACAGCTAAATTTTGGTTTTTAAAATTGAAAATCGGACAATTATTGCTAGAGTTATGATTTCCCCAGGTCGAGAAAAACGAGATTGTAAGTTTTAGTATCGTAAATCGTTGCCCTACTTGTTCTCGCTTAAGGCGTTACCCCCACTTGTAGCGCAAAAAAAAAGGCCTTTTTCATGAATTTTTTTAAAGAAAACTACAAAACTTTTTTAATCGATCAATATACCATCTTAAATAACACATCTTGAAGAACTTTCAGTAATTTTTTTATTGAAAAATATTACATTGTTTAGTGGCAAATGGCCGTCAATGAAATAATGTTTTTGTATACACGGTTTGCGGTGACCAACATTGCGGCGAAGTGGATCATTTGAAAAAAAAAATGCGGATGGATTTAGTCAAATATAAGTATAAACTAGTCTTTAATCGAAGGATTTTAAAAAATATTCATTTTTCACAAAATGGCGCGCAGTCAAAGTTAATGGTTCGATTTTAACGAAAAAAAACGGCCGTTTTTTGGCTATAAAATGGCCATTTTTTCGAAAAAAAAATCAAACGATTAAAGACTACATTTTTATGTATTGAATAATCCTGCAAAATTTCAAGAAGATCGGTTCATTAGTGTTCGAGTAATCTTGGTCACCGACTTCAGGAATGCCATTTTGAGAAAAACGCGTTTAAAGTTTCTCTTTCAACGCTCTTTCAACGCGGATTCTTCTCTTTCAACGCTCATATCTCAGTCAATTTTGTTCGGATCGACTTGAAATTTTCAGGACATATTCTCAGATACTTATACTTAAAAAAAAATCGATTTTTTCAAAATCGCAAGTGGGGGTAACCCCTTAATCATCTGTCACTTGGTCAATTTTCCATATTTTAACTTGACATCTTTTTCACATATTCTCGAAAATATATACTTCAAGAAAATGCAAAAAAAAGTCGATTTTTTCACCCATCACAGTGGTGTCCCGCCTTAAGATCCATCCATGCAAACGAATCAGTCGGAAGAATTCTCCAACTTAGTACTTTCGTTCCGAATTTACAATTAACAACGATTTTTTTTGAGCATGAGTTCTAAAGATTAAAAAAAATTATATGATTCCAAATGTATACACATTTTTACTCCAAAAAATATTTTTCCCGGGCTGCATAGATTAAATTTCCTATTCCACGAAACTTTCAGACACCGATAAAACATCCCTCTATCCTTTTCCTCCAATTAATTAAAAAAATAAACAATATTACTCTCAGAAATGTCGTACGAATTCGAAAAATGTCCGAAGACTTGTGCGAGCGTGATCAATGACTGAAAAACTCACCTCGCAATTTTTTCTAATCCGCGTAATTCGTAGCTTTTTCGTATGGGAGATGAGAGTATCGTTGTCCGGTAGCCAAGCGATTTTTATTTTCATTATTTCCCCTGTCCTGTGACGATTGCGAGCACTTCACGATTGCCCTTTTCCCTTCGGCGAACAATCACGATTTTACGAGGGTCGATCGCGTCGACTTTCCTATTTCGAAGAGGCTTCAAACCGCATTTCGAAATGATCCTCCTTATCCCATTTTTTCTGCCCTTTCCCTCACAACGGGGACGTGGCGATCGTGAGGGGACTTCGCATTGACTCGTCTTCGATTAATACCTTTTTTCGACTCTTATGATTGACGAATCAAGAAAGAATTTAAAAAACAAGTGCGGCGTTTGGAAAGAGACGAAAACCAAAATAAAAAGGGATTGAAAGTGCTCGATCCGGTGGTGGAAAAGTCCACGTGACGAAGATAGAAAAAACTCAAAGGGCGGATAGGGCGAGACTCTTGTAGATAATTTTAAAATAATTGAAACAAACCAAAAAAAAAAACGTAGTCGAATTAGACAAGCGAAGCGCGCGCGGAGGGTAAAAAAATCCAAAAACTGTTGAAACAAACAAAAAACAAAAGCAACTAACAAATAAAAAGTCCAGGTGTAAAGGACCATTGCGATCGAGGGATTGTTGGTAGTTCAACTCCGAAACAATTACAATTATAACAACAAAAACCTTGCAACTTTTCCGCCACGCGGAAGTGTTCATTGCGCAGGAGTCATTAGAAAAAACAATTTACGGACAATTGTTACTTCGTCTTTTTACTTACGACGGATGAAAAAAAAAGACAGGACGAAAAAGAATACTTTGACGAAGGGACGTCAAAAGTGAGGAAGATTGATCACAACTATAACCAATTAATGAAAAATTCGTAAACGTAATAATTAAAAAATTTAAAAAAAAACAACACACAACTGCCTAGATCTCAGATTAACATTGTACTAATTAATAATAAGTCCAAACGCACAAAGGACAAGTTTGGAGACGTATATAGACGTAATAAGTAGATATGGACATATATAACACACATACACAGACACACACACACACACACATATACATGTATACATGCATATATGTATATTTATAAATTATGTATGAATATATATACATGTATATATACTTTCTCGTCACTACGTATGTAAATAATGACAAAAGCCTTTCACTCAGGTCGAAAGGCTTCCGGATGGGCTGAGAGAATTTTTATTAAGAGCTAATCAAGAGTCTGGCCTTGATGAAAGCGTTCCCACGACTAGATGACTATATATAATAAATATTTACTTATATATATATATATATATACATAACTCGACAATTATTTAAACAATTGAGAATGCGTTGATGTGTGAAATTCTCGGCTGTCTACTCGAGCGTGAAAGTTTGCCGAGAAAAAACAAATATATATATACATACCATATATACGTGTGTATGTATATATGTTCATACTTGAACGAACGATACATCGTGCGAAGTGAATTAGTTTGCATTGAGAACTGTCAAAGACATTGCGGATGCGTTACAATGTAATTGATTAAGGGTCATGTGCGTGTGAATGATTGTGGAATTGCTTTGAGCTATGAAAAAAATGGAAAAAAAAAACATTTATGAGAGCCAGTTTTTGCGGGGGAGGGGGGTGAAAATCAACGGGATTAAAGGGGGGGGGGGATAACGTGAGGAGTTTATGAAAAGTCCTAGAACGTATTGCAATGCATTGGAAGATAAAATGCACGAACGATTTTCTGTCATGCATTTGGTTAACTTTATCTTGAGTTGTGTTTGGGTTTGTTTGGATTAGTTGAAAGTTGGTTTTTAAAACGGGTTACGCCTAGTTATAATAGTCGAAAACAACTCATTTTTGCGATTTTTTAAATGAAATTCGTGATGATCAATTTCTACAAAAATTAGGTGTTTGAAAAAGTATCATCTGAAGAACACTCTGTAATTTTTTGGTGTGAGAATTATTATAAACGATTTACAGCCAATGTCTGGGAAGCACCTCTCGAAAACGTCTTTTGCAGTTGGCAAAAGCAGGTTATTGTGAACCAGGTTACCTGAACTCAAAAAATAAAACAGATTTCGTTATTATATTAGTTTACCCTATGACTGATGGAAGGAATTTATGAAATATGAAATTCAAAACAAAATGGCACGGGTTCAAAATGAGAGTCTTGATTTTTACGCGAAAGTGCGCTTTCTTCGTTAATCAAGTCGGAAGTACATGTCGGAAAAAAAAATCCTTTGATCAAATACTATATTTGCACATCTATAAAAAGCTATACAAATTTCAGAAAGATCGATGCAGTAGTTTTTGAGATATTTTTCTTACCAACTTCGTACGAAAAACGTACTTTCGAGAAAAAAAAGCGTTTGAGGGATCATCACGGTGTGACAAGTCGAAATAAGCCGATTTTTGCGATTTTTTTATTGCTGGTTAAAATACGCTGATCAGTCGGATTTTTTAATGGCAAATCAAAGCACTCACGAAGAACAAAAAATACATTTTTAAGAGTTTTTTGTTGTTGTTTTCTTACATTTCTTTTAACGGTTGAAAATATCGTCGAAAAAAAGGAGCCCTCACGGTGTACATGGTTGTGGCCGTAAATATTAACTGAAATGAAATTTGTAAAAATGTTATTAATTACTTTTTACAAATTGATTATTAATTCATTTGTAAATAGATTATTAAACAGAAACGAAATTTGTGAAAATATTATTAATAGACTATCAATATATTGATCAGTATGAAAGCCGCTGGCTCGCTATGGAGGTTTTTTCAAAATCGAAATTCACAAAATGGCGACCGTTTAAAAAAAAAAGCATCGAATTTAGCGCTTTTTTTCGACCGTTCTTCGTTTAAAAGATTATGAAGATTTCAAACGAAAAAAAAGGTTCCATAGCAGGATAAAGAATGACGTAAAGAATGTTGTTTCAAAATTTAAGACGGATAGGTTGAAAACTCTTGCTTTGAGATTGTACACCGTTTTGAAAAACGACATTTCGAGAAAAACGCGTTTAAATTTTCGAGTGCAGAATTTTCATATAAATTATCTACTTACGATGAATCGGCGATGCCGGGTTCATGTTTATAACCGTCAATACCATCTGAAAATGGCAAAAAAAAAAAAAATTTTGAAAATGTTACACTGTGATCCGACGGGCGTCAACATAACAGCCTATGAATCTGTCAATTTTAATTCAATCACCTTGAAATTTTCAGGAAACATTTATAAAATAATATACTGTCAAAATATATTGATTTTCGTAAAAGTGATTTTCCGCCTTTTAAAACTCGGCATAAGCCCTTGAAGGAAATGACAGAATTGTTGAACTTGATGGACGATTTTGAGAAAATTGAATTTTAATATCGGGGGATGATTTTCAGACTCGGGATAATTTTTTTGAGAGGATGAATGCATAATGTTTGAGAAAAAAAATTAAATGACTGCGGATGAGGAATGTAATGAAACGTGTGTGTGTGTGTATGCGAGAGAACCCGACTTGACGCGTGGCAATGGAGCGAAGTGTATCGTTTTTACTCGCTCTTCGCTCAATCGCGAACAACGTCGAAACTTCACCCTAACGACTGGGAGACATTTTTTTTAACGTGCGAAAGATGCAAATTGTCGCGCGTCCTTCCTCGAAAAATTAGACAAATCCTTAGGAACGAAAATATAATTCAGAAATCGAATTAGCGCGAGATTAACTTTAGATCGTGATGATGCGAAGGGGCTATGAAGAAAAAATAAAAAAAACTTAACCCACAACCACACGACACACTCGTAAGCTGATAAAGTACTAAACAGACAAGTTTCAGTTCTCGTTTGATGTTAGACGTTCGAGAGGAAACGATGGCCCGGTGCGATGCAAATATACGACTTGCGGAAATCGAGCGGTCGTCAGAAAATAAATTAATTGAATTGTCACTTACTTTTCTTAATTCGTTCCAATTTATGGAAAGAGATTCAATTTGTTTTCCTTAATTTAAAGGTCCTTTAATTTTCTTAAAATTACACAAATAAACTAGAAATTAAATTATCATATTTCTTTTCATTAATTTTCAAATTTTTATAATTTTTTTATTAAAGATTTGATATATTACATTTCTTCAAATATTTTATTTTCAACTTTTCAAATTTCTTTTTTTTTCCTCCATTCAAGAAAGGAATAAAAATTCGTTTTCCGAACGGATTTTAATTTCTTTCTTCATGTATTAAGGAAAATAATTAAAAAATGTTTCCTTAATTTATTAAGGAAACGTCTTTTTTTTCCTTAATTGAAAGGTTCTCAATGTAAAGGTCTTCAATTTCTTTAAAATCTAAGGAAAAAAAAATTAAAAGGTTTTTGCCTTCACTTTTTTAATTTTATATATTTGTTTATATTTCTTCAATTTCAAATATATAAATATTTAATATATATTTTTTATTTCAGATACTTACATTTTTTCTTCTTTAAGATACAATTTTCAATTTTTTTAATTTCAATTTTTCCCTTATTCATATCTACTATCATTAATTAATTAATAGACACTCGAGTCCAATTAAACGATCGATACAACAATCGTGCAGAAATCACGGAATCATGTAAAAAAAATTGAGAAGACTAAAAAAATATGATCGAAAAGAGCAGCTCGATTTCTTCGTCGTTATTTGCAGTTCTCCTGGCGATAAACTCTTCTCTCTTTCTCTCTCTCTCTCTCTTTCTCTCTCGTTACCGTAATGGAAGTTGGGAGTCTGTACTTTTTCGTTTAGACGTCCTCGATTTGGTCGCTTTTCCAAGTGCAACATCGCTGACGGCGACAAAACAATCTCGTGTATAAGTGAGAGAGAAAAAAAAGCGTGCTGTAACTAAGAGGAGAAAAAATGAAGAAGAAAAGAAAATATATAGAAATAAGATGTACGCGAGGACATGTGTGTGTGATGGACTGTCGTCGTGGAGACGCGTGCACGTATCAACCGTTCAATATTATTGCATATTCTTATTGAGATTTTTTCGTTTTGAAACACTCATTTTTGTACATTCGTCGCCGCGGCGGAAAAGCGAGATTCGGAGTGACAAGAATTTTATCTGTGTTACCTTAGACGACATTGCTGGAACAATGATTTGTACGCCTTCTATGAAGGACCCTAGAGTACATTATGTTACCTAATACCAAGTAAGCACTTATTATCTAATAAATATTATTTACAAAAGGTGGATTGTCCGATTTGGGGATATATTTGTACGCAACTCCCGATCCTCAACCTTCTCGCAGAATTGACGTTTCTAATCCATGATGATACCACGTGCGCCCAGATTTTCCCTCCAATCATTTTTATTCACTCATGTCAGCTGAGCGAACAGAAAAAAAACTCGGTCAAGTGCGAATCGGACCTCGCACTATTAGGATTCCGTACATATGACAAATTAACTTTTTAATTGTTTTTAGTTGTTTAAATACAGTATATAGTACATAATATACGGAAATTTCAAACTCCTAACTAGTTTAGTTTTTCAGATAGACCCCGTAACAAAAACTGTTTAAAACGGACCACTTCGACGGCCCGCCATTTCTTAATTTTTGAAGATAAAAAAGAAAAAAATATATATTTGCACTCTACTCAATGAACTTTAGAAAATGACACCCCACATGCCAGGGTGAGACATTTTTTTTGTGCTCCTTTTTCATGTATGGGTACCCCATGAAAAATAATTTTATTGAATTTCTAATTCAATTTGCAGTTTTGGGTCAACATTCTACTCAAAATATCTAAATTTCAGGTCTGCAGCCCATTCCGTTTACGAACTAGAGACCCGTGACATACGGACGAACATCGGCGTTTGTATTATGTATACACTACATTATGAATGGGCGTTTTCAGTATTTGTTGTATAAATACAGTGTGTGGTACATGATATACAGAAATGCCAAATTCGTAACTAGTTTAGCTTTTGAGATAGACCCTGTAACGAAAATGGTCTAGTACTGACAACTTCTGCAGCCCGCCATTTCTTTATTTTTGAAGATAAAAAAGAAAAAAAATGCATTTGTACTCTGCTCAATGAGCTTTAAAAAATGACAACCCACATGCGAGGGTAGGAAAAAAAATTGCTTCTTTTTCGTGTATTCCCCATGACAAATAATTTTATTGAATTTCTGATTTAATATTTAGTTTTCGGTCGACATTCTACTCAAAATATTTCAGGCCTGTATCGAGTCGGAAAAATCCACGTACTTTGAACAAATTCCTTTCATTTTTTTCTTCATTTTTCCCTTGCATTTTCTTCTATTTTTTCGCGGCGAATTGAGGAAAAGAATTGAAATTCGATTTACGAACGGATTTTACCTTTCTTTCCTTAATTTAAAGGAAACGGATGAAAAAGTGCTTTCCTTAAGGGATAACACCACTGTAACGGCCTAAAAAACGCTGTTTTTACGATTTTTTTTTTGGTTGGAAGGAAAGTTGATACGGAAATACAATTCGAGGAAGTTATTGAGTGTATATTCAAGTATATTACAAACAATTTTTATCCAAAAATATTTTAAAATGGCGACGCTGGAGCCATTCTCTGGAGCCATGACGAATTCAAGGCGCACCGCGGCACGCAGCATAACTGATGCAATTTTTGACCTGGAACAAAAAACAAAAATTCTCCGTTATCTATATCGTTAAAGCTAGAGAACGACATATGGGATTTTAAAAATATTGATTTTCGTTAAATTGGCGTGCAATCAAACAGAAGGTGTCTTTTTTCGCAAAAAAAGGCAATCATTTGTTAATAAAAAATGTTTAAATTAACTTATCGAAAATCCCGTATGTGGTTCTCTTCCAAATGTTATTTTAAAGATGTGTTCAAAATTTGGAATAAGAAGAATGAAAATTGTTGGAGTTATGCTGCGTGCCGTTTTGAAAAATTGTATTCCGAAAAAAACGGTCGACGTCTTGCACACGGGCCAGCCACTGCCACCGCAGACTTACACGAGCCTGCATACCTTTGTTTTACAAGTACCAAACTTTCTTCCCCTTTATCTAAATAGTTCAAAGCATCTCTTGAGCGAATTTGGAAAAAATACTTTTTTTGAAAATTCTACAGTGGTGTTATTCCTTAACTTGGAGGTACTTAATTTAAAGGTCCTTAATCCCCCTTAATTTGCGTGAAATGAAAAGAAAACACGTTCAATTTATATTTTAAAGGAAGTTTCCTTTTGTTTTTAGTTCGACATATTTCTTATATTTTTTATTTCAAACATTGCAAATTCTTTATATATTTTATTTATTTTTCATTTCAAATATTTAAATATTTTTTGATTAAATATTGAATTTTCATGTTTTTGGCAATCTAAATAAATCGAATCGGCAAATTCGATATGTTTTTATCGAAATCATTCAATTTTTTTATTTGCGTGTATTTTTCCCTTGCATTCTTCCATTTTTTGTCCATTTTGTCCGTGCATTTTTTTTCCATTTTGAGAAGATAACACTTTTCGTTGAAGTAGACAAATTTTTGCCAATGATTTTATGTGTAGCTAAAGTTCTATTGGGTCCAAGTATCAACTTGGCAGATTTCTTAACAAGCACGTGGACGTTCACAATGTGATATCGTACACGTCCTATTATCCATTAACTTATGTATATATATATATATATATATATATATATATATATATATATATAATGCATGTATGTATAGTATACAAAGTGGTTGCGTTTACAGGCAGCCGGAGATGAGAGCCTCGATGTTGATGTACGTGACAGTTCATACGGCTGGAGAGCTGGTAATTTAAAGTGTGGATTCGTATGAACCTAAACGCGTCATTGGTGTTGACCAAGCGCGACCAGTTCAACATTTAGCTGAGCTACGCAATGTCTTGGCCATCGGCTACAATTATTGGCCATCTGCCAACTCGTTATAACTGATGTGCTTAACCTCTTCTGACGGGACAGAGGTCAAGTTTGAAAGTCCGCAAATCCGGCGGGAGTCACGCGAAGACCCTGCTCCTTTTCCCTCTTTCTTTAGACGTGATTAATCACTGCATCCGCGGGAAGTTAACCGGATCGTTGTGCAGACAAGTTGACGATGGTCCGGCAGCCTCGTGTTGATCCCTCATCAAGGAAATCCGACTCCCGTAGGTCGGTAATTGACGTTTCCTATGATTCCAAAATGGGAGCCGTGGATCAAGTCCGAGCGTTGTTTTCTGTATATAATTTCAGATCGCGTGGATGGAGATGGATTTTAGGGTCAACGTATTAAAGGGTCAGGCCACAGCAACGGGTATAAAATCATGTACGAATTTGACAATTTTTTCGTATGAAAAAGTGATTCGCTCATAAAATTAATTACACTAAAATTAAAATTAATTACATAAAATTTACTAAAAAACTACTTTTACTAAAAAATTTTTACTAAAAAATTACTAAAATAAAAATTAATTACATTTTAATTTTAGTATATTACATTATCACAATTATATTTACATATAATTACATAATTACAAAATGACCGACTACTCGGAACTTCTCGAAACAGCTTTTTTCCAATTGGCGTGACAAATAACTTCAACAGTTTTCACTCGATTTACTTCAAATTTAAAAGTTATGTTATTAAATAAAACAATATTTTTCAAATTCCGTACGTACTCCTCTAGGTGTTCTATTGTAGATTGACGAGAATTTTTATTTTTTGTTCTAGGTAAAAAATTGTGGATGCTAAATGACATGCTGCGGAGCGCCTAAAAAAAGATAACAAAAGAAAATATTAGTAGTCGTCCGTTTTGTACGTCGAAAAAAATATATATATATTTTTTCTAACAGCTTGATATTTGTACTAAATAGATGTGTAATTAATTTTATGAGTGAATCACTTTTTCATACGAAAAAATATTGTTAAATTCGCACATGATTTTATATCCGTTACTGTGGCCTAACGCCTTAAGGCTTGGGTAACAATGTTATTATGAAAAATACGTTTTCTGTATATTTGGAGAAAAAAAAAGTTTTTGATAAAGTTTTTGAAAAAGCGTTTTCTATATAGTAAAGGGTTATGCCTAGGTGTGAAAGTCGAAAAATCACTTTTTCCAAAACCAATATATTTTGACACTATATCATCTTTGAATGTTCCGTGAAAATTTCATGATGATCGAATCAAAAATAAGAGACTTACTTTTTTCTTGGAAGTACGTTTTCGACGTAACTGAGCGAAATATCTCGAAAACTACTGCATCGATCTTTCCGAAAATTTTGGAGCTTTTTCTATATGTAGAAATACAGTATCTGATCGAAGGATTTTTTGTGCGATGTATACTTTCAATTTGATGAACGAAAAATGCCCATTTTTTCGCGAAAAACAAGACTGACTTTAAACACGCGCCATTTTCTTTTAATTCGTTATTTCGAAAATGCCTTCGATTAATAATAGAATAAACTAATATACTAACGAAATCTGTTTGATTTTATGATATTAGATAACCTGGTTGATGAAGGTATTTAATACCTTTACACAAAAAAAATTACAGGTTGTTCTACATTTTGAGAATTGTTTTGAGAATTGAAACGGTTTTGAGAATTATTATTAAACATTTCTGACCAAAAACTGCTAAAAAAGATGTTAAATAAGAATAAAAATGAAACAATCAAGAATTTTTGTTGTATTCCCACGATGCAAACTTCAACATCATTAAGGGATCTTCTCACTTCAGACGCTGATAAAAGGCTATTTTCGTGAATTTTTTTGATAGGTTTATATTATAGATATTGATATAAAAGTTGTTTCACTTAATAAATACACTATAGTAATACATTTACAAAAAATGTATGTAATTATGTAACCCAAACAAACTTTAAACACGTTTTTCTCGGAACAACGTTTTTCGACGGCTTGTTGATAAAATCTTCGAAACTACTGAACCGACCCGTATGAAATTTTAACCACATATTATTTACAACTATAGCTATAGCACAATTCAAGGATTTTTTTTAAATTGCGATATTTACTATTTGTTTTTGCCAAAAACGGTGAAAAAAACACGTTTTTTTCGCAAAATGTCCGTCATTTTGTTATTTTTGCATATATCAAAAATCGTATGATATGCGTTATAGCCATTAACATACTGAATCTAAAAGCGTGTGATTTTTTTGTTTCGGATGATCCATCTCCGAGATTTCATCAACAGCGCAGACCTACAATTTTTTTAGGCCTTTTTGTTAACTACCATTTCCGTCTATAAATAATGACTTGAATAAATAAATTAAAAAATTGAAATGTACTTCGAAAGTGTATTTATTAAGTGTAACCACTTTTACATAAATATCTATGATATAAACCTATCAAAAAAAAATGAAAATCGCCTTTTTTAGTGTCTAAAGTGAGAAGACCGCTTACGGGCATATACAAGGTCAACATAACCTCACAAATTTTCCAATCCAATTTTCTCATAGATGGTTAGCTTTTTAGGAAAAACAAAGCATTATGCTCTGGAGAATTGCCTGACGCAGAGCTTGATGATTTCCTTTTGCCCTAAATATGATTAATCTCTGAGAAATCTCTGTTCGAAATGTTCAACTATCACTCTCGCACTCATATGTCACGTGATAGATCTCCTACTTCGTCTTAAGGAGAGATATACCCCTAGATGGTCGAGGTCGAGGATTTAAAAGCTATGGACATTCCGTCGACCGTAGAAGCCCTACACTATGGGCCTGGTATCGATGATTCCATGCAAGTTGACAAATTTCATGATTCATTCATTCCCAAATTTTCAAACGCGTTTTTCTCAAAACCGCGTTTTTCAAATCGGTACCCAAACTTTCTCGAAAACCAATGAACCGATTGCCTTGAGGTTTTTTGTGGTTATCCTCTACACCATTATCTAGTACTTGTCATAGGATTTTTTTTCCGTTACTCAGTTTTTGTTTTATAGGCAAAATAATAACTAATTTTTTGCCCAAAAATCACTATTTATGTTCAAACGTCCGCCATTTTGTTATAAATCGATATTTTCAAAATCGGCTATGACAAGTACTAGATTATAGTATCTAATTTAATAATCTTTTTGCTTTTTTTTCAGATGATTTTTTAAGAAACGCCAGTGGGTACCGTATACGCAGATTTTTTACGACGCTCCAAGGATCATACAATATCCTTGTATGTTTTTGATATTTTTAAATAAAGAAAATTAAACATATTTTTGAACGTATATACTTTTAGATAATTAAAACCCCAATCCGAAATTTCAAATAGTTTTCCTTGAAAAAATTCACAAAAATGACCTTTTTCCGGCTCCTAGGTGTACATCTCCCCATTATACAAACTTATAATCGCAATGGCATAAAAAAAAGCATGACAAATTGAGTAACATCGTGACTACAGCCAGTAAAATATTCACATTGAGTATTTACTGACGAGCTTTCTCATTAGCGTTATTATTATTTCATTACCTACTTCATTTTCTATTATTCAATTGTTCATTCATTTTCATTACTTCTATTTCTTCATTTATTTTTCTTATCATTCTTTCTTCTTATTATCGTCCTCATTTTTCATTCTCAATCCTGGAGGGTCTCGCGCTCCGGTCCATAAACAAACAACCTTCTACTTTCTCAAACCCCAATTGCCGAATCCGAATAAACCGAAATGCAGCTAAATTCCGGAAGCGTTCATTTTCACCACCAAGATTCAGGAAGCAGCTCCAGTCGTTTCACTCAGCCAGGTAAAATGTCCAATAATGGAATATCCCCTCAGCATCTTCGGCAACCCTGTCAACCCGCAGCCCAAAAAATACGATGCATGTACGAGCGGTGCGATTTAGCAATATTCGCAAGACTGTGATGGGGGCCAACGACTGTATACGCCGGAGGATTCCGGAGGCTGCGAGCGCGAGGGAATCCGATATAACACATCGATCTGGACCCGCGCATGCGCAATTGCGGCAAAACACTCGGTTCTCTCATAGCCTGGAGTTTCGTGTAAACGACAGCTGTATGCATGCGGGTTGGTTGTACGTGTGTGGGTGGTGATAAGAGCGTGTGGTAGTGCAAATCGCATGGACCTGCCGAGGAGAGGGTAGCGAGCTTACGGCGTGACGTTGGCGACCGGGATAACGGGGAAACCAACAGGTGATGCTAGCAGAGGACTTGGAGACACTCCCTCGAGCTCTCCGCTGTTCTTCATACCCGTCTCTTTGTTTTCATATTTTTATTCCGCGTCCCGATCAACCGAGAGAGAGAGAGAGAGAGAGAGAGAGAGAGAGAGGTGTTTACCCCCGCGTGTGTGTGTTTTCGAATTAATCGTTAAACGTCGATCATCGAGCGATCGCGGTCGATCAATCAAACTCGCGGCAATCGTATTGCAACCCTTGGAATCTGCCATCAGCGCATCTCGTGTGTCCAATTATCACATTTGATTTTGTATTTATCTTCGAGCCCGCGCCTCGACAGTCCTTCATCCTCGATGGGGTGCCGCGTGTGCTTTTAAATTTCATCCCCCACGATTCATAAACACGCTGACGTCTATGCGTGTATATATCATATGAAAAACGCGTGCTTCTCGCGTAATTTATTATTTTTACGACGAATTTTGATCGAAATTTTGGTGCGGATAGTGGCCGAGTGACAAAAGTGAGCGGGGTGAATTTTCGACGAGGTGGGAAATGGAAAAATATTTTTCCATCGGACTTGTTATAATCATTGGTAGAAAGCAGGCTTGATTTTTGTTTACCGATTATTCAGTATCGTGAGGTCCGAAAGTGAGAGCTGATCCACGAGGCAGCTTTCTCGCGATTTTTCCACCCCCAATGACACTCCAATTATTTTTAATTGTCACGTGAACGCGCGCTCTTCGATCAGGCTGTGTTATTTTTTTTTTCGCTTTTTAATTCGTGCTTCGATGGATTTGAGATGTGACCCGAGTGACTAGCGGATCGTGTGTGATCGATCCCCGTGTGTGCTCGTACGCCGAGCGTTGTTCGACGAAAGCCCCGAAAAATACGAAAATCAAATTGAACCGCGAACTGATTCGGGATACCGTGCGATCGGGGCGTGCTACGTGAGCGAATCGCAGAGTGGATAGCTGAAGGGAATGAATGCTTGATGAATATATTTCGGGGCTATGATCAAAATTGGCGGAGTAATTAGGTCGATGGTTCCGAAACGGAGAGAATACTATTTCGAGGCCGAGCAATATCGCAGTGGCGGCAAGTCCATTGGGGAATTGGAGTAAATGGATATATGTTTTAGGGATATGTATGTACTCGCTCGTTGCGAGAAGATCACGTGGCATGTAAACATGGTTTGACGAGAACAATATCGTCGGCCACGCCGATAGCGCACAGGTGAGATGGTTTTGCTTATTTTTTTATCGTCTAAAGTGATATTTTTAAAATAATTTTTGGGATTTGACTACTTTACTGTCGTGTACTCTAATGCAATTTTTTTATTTTGTATTGTATTGTTTTAATAAGATGAAACATTGAATTCTGTTATTTCGTCGTCTTTGAGAGTGACCTATATTCTTTTTTTCTCGATAATTCTTGTGATTCTACTTCTTTTCTTTCATATAATTGAATTCAATTTTATTATTTTATGAATATATTATAAATAGAAGATTAAAAGGTTGAATTCAATTATTCTTGTATCTTTCAAAGTGATGTATATTTTTTTATAATTCTTGGGATTTTACTATTTTGCATTCGTATTCTTGTATTCAAGAATACGAATACGATTCTTCGACGTATACGTATTCAAGAATACGATTGCTTTGTTAAGTATTGTATTATATGTATGAGATACAAAAAATGAATTAAATTCAGATTTTATTCTTCAGAGTAATCTCTATTTTTCTTTCATATACTTGAATTCAATTTTTTTATTTTATTTTACATTATCTATATAAGATGAAAAAATGGAATTCCATTATTTTTTATCTTTCAGTGATCTATATTGTTTTTAAAAATAATTCTTGCGATTTTACTACTTTCTTATTGTGTAGTTGAATGCAATTTTTTAAATTTTGTATTATATATATGTGTGTGTGTATATATTGATAAAAAAATTAAATTCCATTGTTTTTTCATCTTTCAAAAATATTGATATACTTTTGTCAAAATAATTCTTGTGATTTTACTACTTTGCTTTCGTATCCTTGTATTCAATTGTTTTGTTATACATTGTATTATATGTATGAGATACAAAAAAATGAATTAAATTCAAATTTAATTCTTTAGAATGACCTCTGTTTTTTTAATAAGTCTGATGATTTGACATGTAAAATAAAAAAATTAAATTCAAGTATATGAAAGAAAAAAAGTCAATTTATATATATATATATATATATATATATATATATATATATATATGTATATATATATATGTCTGTGTATGTATGTATGTGTATGTATATGCATAATAACATAAATGCATTAACATTTCGTATTTATGAATTCCGTTGATGTTTTTTTATTGGATTGTCTGCAATGTTGATCACGAGGATAATATATGGAGTTGCAATTTCAAACAATATAAAAATTCTTTGTTAAATTGTTAGTTTCTCATGTTTCGCTTGGTCCCAAAAAATTCGCGTGCAGATTCGCGTTCCACTATAGATCTCCAAATGAGTATCCAAAAAAATTAATTTTCACCGCTTTCCGAAGTAAACTTTAGTCTCATGATAATATTGTGGACGAACAATATCTAACTCATGAAAAAAATCTTATCTAATAGCCCATTCCACGAGTTTATTTCAAAAATACACTTTTGAATGTTTCTTTTCGTAAACATTCCAGCGCTCATGTAGTTACGATAAATTTTCATTTTCTCACGAGTAAAAGAATCGCCTACGAAGTTATTCGCCTTGGGGCGTGTGGACCCTCGTTCCACCATGTGTATACGTGTGTCTACAGCCGCGTTTTGCCGGTTTTTTCCAACAGGTGGTAAGCGACGGCCGCTCTCATTGGACTCTCGAAAGAAAACGAGCAAAAGTTTCCCCGCCTGCAAAAAATAATCGTTTCGCCGAAAAAAAACCCAAAAACAAAATTGGAAAAAATCTTTTATCACCCTGGAACGTGGTCCCGAGGTATTTGATAATTTTCAGTGGAAGTATTCATGAAATTCGTAAAATCTAAACGATCGAATCAAACGCGCGAAATCTAATTAAGGCCTTGGGCCACAGTAACGGGTATAAAATCATGTGCGAATTCAACAATTTTTTTTTCGTATGAAAAAGTGATTCACTCATAAAATTAATTACACATCTATTCAGTATGAATACCAAGCTGTTCGAAAATATATATATATTTTTTTCGAAATACAAAATGGCCGACTACTAATATTTTCTTTTGTTATCTTTTTTTTAGGCGCTCCGCGGCGTGACATTTAGCATCCACAACTTTTTACCTAGAACAAAAAACAAAAATTCTCGTCAATCTTCATTAGAATACCTAGAGATGTACGTACGGAATTTAAAAAATATTGTTTTATTCAAAAGTTGTAGGTATTTGAACTTAAGAAATGGATATTCAGTGAAAAATTTCGTTATAACTGCTCATAAACTGCTCCTAAAATGAAAAGTTTTCGATTAATCGGAAATTCCGTACGTACTTCTCTGCGAAATGCAATTAGAAACATGACTTTTAAATTTGAAGTAAATCGAGTGAAAATTGTTGAAGTTATTTGTCACGCAAATTGGAAAAAAGCTGTTTCGAGAAGTTTCGGGTAGTCGGCCATTTTGTACATGGAGAAAAAAAAATTTCTAACAGCTTGATATTCATACTAAATAGATGTGTAATTAATTTTATGAGTGAATCACTTCTTCATACGAAAAAAATTGTTAAATTGGCACATGATTTTATACCCGTTACCGTGGCCTAAGGCCTTAACAAACTCGAACGTGACAGCAACGTTAATTGAATATAACGTCGCCCGGGGACTCTGCTCATTGATGAGAAGCGCATAAATTCTACGGTTGACAAGACCTTCGCTCGTCGAATAAGCGATTCATGATACTCCGCGCGGGTCATTCAACGGGTGATCGCCAAATGTATCAACATGAGGCGCCACTTGAATGGCTCGTTCGTACGATTTTCCCCCGATGATGTGATTTCACGTGACTTTTCATATGATGAAAAGTCACCGCTGCGCAAATCCGAAGCTAGATTCAAATTGACCCAAAACTCAAGATCCTTGAGACTTTGGACCAAAGCCTGCGCAAGAGAAGAAAAGAAGAAAAAAGGCGCTCTTCCAAATCTGGGCTTGCCGCGATATCGACCTCGTTTCCGCCTATTGAGTTCAGAATTAGAGCGATTAGCAGCCCCAAACGAATGGGCGCGGTTTACATCAGGGGTCGATTTGAAAAGTATGAAAAAAATAGACCTCCTGTCGTGGATGGAATTCCAGCGCTATCGAGATTCTGGTCCGGGATTAGGTTCCGAAAACCTCCGACCTCCGATCAAGCTGAACTTTTGCACAAACTCTCCTTTTAATATTTTAAGACAACCCTTAAAGGGAATTTTGGTGACTCACAATGGTTTTCGAAATATTGATTTTTTTAGTTTTTTTAAGGGTCCCTTAAAACTCCCTCCAATCGAGATGAAATTTTGCACAAATCTTCCTTTTAATATTTTTAGAAAACCCCTAAAGGGATTTTTGGCGACTTGCAACAGTTTTCGAGATATTGATTTTTACAGTTTTTTTTAACGCGCGCTGACTATATCTATATCTGCTACGTCTCTGTTCATACCTATGTATGATATCGCACACTCCGTTTTGTTCAAACAAAAATACCCAAACAAACCCACACAGACCCAAACCCAAAAACTATTGCGCGTCGCCAAAAATCCCTTTAGGAGTTGTCTTAAGGGATAACACCACTCTAGCGGCAGAAAATAAGGCCGACCTTTGACAATTTATTTTGGAAGTATGAAAAAAGGAATAGGATTTCTTTTGAGAGGGTTTATTTGACACAAATTCAAATATTAAAAAAACATTTATTATAGATTTTATACTAAATGGCGACGACAGAGCCCATCTTGAAAAACGCGTTTTTTACCAATAGCTTCACGGGAGGATGGTTTTCTCGTAAAGTATAAGACCTGGAACGAAAAACAAAAAACAATATAATCTATACATTATTAGCTATGGGATTACGTAGGGATTTTTTTAATCAAATTTTCAAAAAATGGCGCACTTTGAAAGAAATAAATCGATTTTTCTCCAAAAAATGAACAGTAAATTGTTTTAAAAAAAGTATACATTTAATCAATGAACGGCTACGTACTCCCATAGAGAATGTAATTGTGGAGCTACTATCAAAATTTTAAATCGATCCATCTAATGATGTTCGACTAATCCGTCCTCCCTGTTTGAAAAAAGTGGTTTCGAGTAAAACGCGTTTAAGGGGGGATTGTCTTTTTTTTCGCAAAATTTACCGCTTTTTGGGAATCGTTTTGTGAAGAAAGTATACAACGGAAAACTTGTGAAACTTGGCATATAGTTTTATTGATCTGTTTACTACACACAAAAAAATTTTTAAACAATTTCATCAAAAAATCCGCCTCCCACCCCCTTCGACGCGCGATGGTCCTTTTTTGATGGTGTGCACGATTACAGCCTTCACGTTCATCCTGCAACAAAAACCCAAAAAGCATTTTACTTTAGACACATATAGCTATCGTTCGATGAAGGGAAAAAAAAATTGACGATTTGGTGACGTTTTGAACTTGAAGTATCGATTTTTCGAAAAAAATTGATCGATTTTTTGTTATAAATAAAAAACTATTAAACGTATTGCTTTTTTGCTTCATCAAACGATAAAAGGATGTCAGCTGAGCATTCTGTCCAAATTCGAAGGCAATCGGTTGAATAGTTTTTGAGAAATCGTGCACACCATCAAAAAAGGACCATCGCGCGTCGAGGGGGGTGGGAGACGGATTTTTTGATGAAATTGTTTAAAAAAAATTTTGTATGTAGTAAACAGATCAATAAAACTATATGCCAAGTTTCACAAGTTTTCCGTTGTATACTTTCTTCACAAAAAAATTCCCAAAAAGCGGTAAATTTTGCGAAAAAAAAAGACAATCCCCCCTTAAAGTCGTACGAGGCATCTGAAAGAAGTCCGAGGCACTGCGGCAAAATCGATATTTGAACCTTTAAAAAAAATCGCTACAGGACCAATTGCATATTATTTTTATGACTCCAAAGTATTTTTTAAGCTAAAAAAAACGATTTTTCCAAAATCCTAGCGTGGTGTTATACCTTAAAATATTGAAGGGGAGGTCTGTGCAAAACTTCAGCTAGATCGGAAGTTGGGGGTTTTCGGAACCGTACCCCTGGTCCGATTCGGGAAATATCGGCTACTTTAAGGCGTTATACGCAGTTGCAAAGCCAAAAAAGTCGTTTTTTCACTATTTTTTCTGGAAAACGATTTCATTTGGGCAAAACGAAAAGTATTAAGCAGTGTAGTGGCATCTTTCAGCTTTAGATTGGCATTTTTTTATTTTCAAAAATATTTATTATCATTGCTCCTGTAGGAAGTCTCCTGGAGGTCCCCGAAAAAAAAGTGTTCGGCGGTGAGCAAAGTATCTCCGGTTTGGATTATCTAAAGTGAAAAAACCAAAATGATTCTTTTGGGGCATAGATGAATCCAGGTATTGATCGAAGGAATAGTCGAAATTTTAATTTTTGACAAAATGGTGGCTCCGGAGAAAAAAGATTTCGATTTTCGACCAAATTTTTTTCGTTAAATCGTTGAAAAAGAATAGAAATAATTATCGGAAATCTTATTCCTTCAATCAATACCTGAAGAATATATCTGATAAGGTTGTGTTAAAATTGAAGACCGATCGGTTGAGCCGTTTTTTAGCAATCGTGCTCACCGACTTCGAAAACACCGTTTTGAGAAAAACGAGTTTGAAGTTTCAACTTGAACTTTGTAGCGCTCCGAGCGTCCTTACAAATATGTGTGTATTTCCGAGAATATTCGCTGGATCGATTTGAATTTTTCAGGGAATATACACACATATTTGTACATTCCGAAAACGCAAAAAAAATCGACTTTTTGAAATTTCTAAGTGCGTATAACCCGTTAAGGTAGAACGAGTGCGCGTTCTTGATATCTATAGATTTAGGTCAAATTTCAACCAGACATTGTTCATATCATTATGCATATTTGAGTGACATTTCAGAACAGTCGACTATTTAGTTTCGAAGATAATGGGTTTTTAAATTGCAACTTTTAATATTGCAGGGTCTGCATTGACCGAAAGTCAGGTCACATAATTGGTCGTACGATTCCATTGTCTTTATAAATTTTTATAATATATTTTATAATTACTTTTGAGGTACTTTACTTATAGAACTTTATGATAGAAGTTCCTAAAGTTGAAAACTTTTACCATGAACAATATATTTGCGTTATAAATATACATATTTTATATTGTTTGTGTTATCTTCATTAACAAATAAAAGTGGTGGTTAATTCATAACTAGTTAAAGCTTTGTTCGATTAAAAATTACTTCCAAATAAAAATTTGTGTTGCAATATTATTTTTAAGGGGTTACCCCCACTTGCGATTTTGAAAAAATCGATTTTTTTTGTATTGCATTTTTTTGAAGTATAAGTATCTGAGAATATGTCCTGAAAATTTCAAGTCGATCCGAACAAAATTGACTGAGATATGAGCGTTGAAAGAGAAGAATCCGCGTTGAAAGAGAAACTTTGAACGCGTTTTTCTCAAAATGGCATTTCTGAAGTCGGTGACCAAGATTACTCTAACACTAATGAACCGATCTTCTTGAAATTTTGCAGGCTCATTTAATACATAAAAATGTAGTCTTTAATCGTTCGATTTTTTTTTCGAAAAAAAAATGGCCGTTTTATAGCCAAAAACGGCCGTTTTTTTCGTTAAAATCGAACCATTAACTTTCACTGTCCGCCATTTTGTGAAAAATGAATATTTTTTTAAATCCTTCGATCAAAGACTAGTTTATACTTATATTTGACTAAATCCATCCGCATTTTTTTTCCGATGATCCACTTCGCCGCAATGTTGGTCACCGCAAACCGTGTATATAAAAACATTATTTCATTGACGGCCATTTGCCACTAAACAATGTAATATTTTTCAATAAAAAAATTACTGAAAGTTTTTCAAGATGTGTTTTTAAGATGGTATATTGATCGATTAAAAAAGTTTTGTAGTTTTCTTTAAAAAAATTCATGAAAAAGGCCTTTTTTGCGCTACAAGTAGGGGTAACGCCTCAATATGCGGCGCAAACTCACGTCATTGGATACGTGGACCGATGGGGTGTTGCCATATGTCTTCTTATTATAAGGGACAAATGTTTTTAACGAAAAATTATTCCGTCTAAATCTCAATGCAGACCCTGGGGTGTTGAAAGTTGCAATTGTAAAACCCATTATCTCCCAATCTCAATAGTCGACTGTTCTGAAATTTCACTCAAACATGCATAATGATATGTACAAGGTCTGGTGAAAATTTGAACAAAATCTATAGAAACGAAGAGCGCGCTCATTCTACCCTAAATTTAATGGAAACGTCGTTCGCCGTGAGTCGAACTCAAGATCCGTTTGCGGAGCTCTTCAAGCCTCCGGGCCAAATTCACAAAAACCCCAAGCTTGGAAAAGTCTGAGGAGAGAGAAAGGGTACGCAATCGTGAGTGAAAAATATCACCGGAAAGGCCTTTCCAGGATGAAAAATGAATCGGATGTCGAGTTTTGCCTCGTGGATGTTTAACGACGCGAAATTATTCTCAGAACCGCGAGACTGTACGTGGACGTAACAGCACGTACGCGGGATGAATAATTTCCACGTAAATCGAACTTCAACATAGCGAGAACGATAAGAACGAGAGTGAGAGAGAAAGAGAGATGCAGACCCTGAAAAATCAGCACGCCCGAACGTTATTTCAGTCCTCTACGCCACATGCCTTGATTTTCTCATCCATTATGCTCAGTGCGGCTATGGAAATCTATTTTAGAGCGCTAATAAGCCCAACGCTCGTCAATATATCGTTTAATCGATCTTCGAGTAGGCACGCTACTGTGCTGCCTTCGTACCATCCTCAATGCTAAAAAATCCGCATAAATCCGAGCAGAAATTGTCATGGGGATTCAACTGGATTCCCATCCAATGGCTCATTTAACAGAGCACCAAGGAGGATCCCTATACCAAAACGTCACACGCGTACAGTGGATTCCAATTGGGATTCCTCATTCGAATCCAATGTACGAATCCAATTTGAATCCTAAAGGATTCCTACATTATCGAACAAAATCTGATACGATTCTTGATGGATCCCAATGTATTCTGTACGTTGAATTTTCTCACGAAAATATATAGATACCTACACAAAATGAGTGGATATTTACAAAAGTATAAATCGCTTAAGGGGTCAGGCCGTAACGGGTATAAAATCATGTGCGAATTTAACAATTTTTTGTCGTATTAATAAGTTTTTCACTCATAAAATTAATTACACATCTATTTAGTATGAATATCAAGCTGTTCGAAAAAAATATATATATATATATATTTTTTCGATGCACAAAACGGCCGACTCCTGATATTTTCTTTCGTTATGTTTTTTTAGGCGCTCTGCGGCGTGACATTCAGCATTCACAATTTTTTACCTAGAACAAAAAACAAAAATTCTCATCAATCTACATTAGAATTAGAAACCTACATTGTAGGTATTTGAATGAATTTTCAGTGAAAAATTTCGTATAAAACCGCTCATAAAATGAAAAGTTTTCGATTAACCAGAAATTCCGTACGTACTTCTCTGCGAAATGCAATTGGGAACGTAACTTTTGAATTTTAAGTAAATTGTTAAAGTTATTTGTCACGTCAAGTGGAAAAAAGCTGTTTCGAGAAAAACGCGTTTAAAGTTTTAGGTACTCTATGCCCGTGCCAGAGGTGGGCTTACGTTATACGCTCATAGTCGGTGAAAAACAAAGTTTCTTGCTATAAATCGAATAGTAACTTTTTCTTATGATGATAAAGCAAAGTTTTAGCGAAAAAAATAATCGATTTTTTGAAAATTCTACTGTGGCTTAACCCCTCAATAAAGTACCGTGAAATGGGGTTACTTTGAACAGGTTTTGGAAGTTTTTTGAAGGTAACTTTTTTTCAACATCCTAAATTTCAACTTTTTTCTCCAATAAAACAATGCGTCTTTTGGCTAGGGTCCAAATGTATAAGAAAGTCAAGCACCCCACATTTCTTTTAACGTGTCAAAGTAACCTCGAGTGTGGGGTTTCTTTGACAAGGCATTGCAATGCAACTTATGACAAAGATTAAGGGTTACATAACATAATTTTGATACATTTTTAAAAATATTTTATGCATTATATATGGAATTAAGGAAAAAAAATGTTTGTTTAAAATCAAATAGTTATCTTTATTAAGGAAACATTTTACATAGAAATATCAAGTATCTAGGGTACAATTATAGGCGCTTAATCAGCTTTATAATTATCATTGAGATCAAAATCAACTTGAGCAACATTACAATCAACGTTATCAACAATATAA
Organism: Ophion ellenae; assembly: GCA_963210295.1. Lineage (NCBI taxonomy): Eukaryota > Metazoa > Arthropoda > Insecta > Hymenoptera > Ichneumonidae > Ophion > Ophion ellenae. Next base: position 41,009,102 of record OY723386.1, on the reverse strand, counting down.
TAAACTTGAACAACAAATCTAAACGCATTTAAATGCGCATACATTTAAACCGTATTTTGGCGTTCTGTTAAAGTAGCCCAAAGAACTGACAAAGTTACCCTCAATGGCAGTTCAACCCCGTTTTACGGTATATCTCAAAAATCAATTTGAACCACTTCACTGAAAATCCACTGTAGTTATCGTTTATTTATTTTAATGAACTTTGCCATAATATCACGCCACACGTTCACGAAGCTCACGAAGCGTACAGGTTATGTTTCAACACGCCGAGTTATTTCTCGTGACTTTTCACGTATTTTCGATTCGAACGTGGAAAGAATTTGCAAACGACGTTGATCAGCGAACAGTGAAGAATCCAATTGGATGCCAATGAGGACTCCCCATGTGCGGTGCCCCTAACAAATCCCTAGGGTAAGTCCGGGGTAGTTGGCCAAATTTTCTTCAAGGATCCGTCAAAATAAACGAACAGACGATTCTTAACTTATTTGTAATTAAACTTCGAACATTTAATTTTAAGATAATTTACGAAATTAAAACAAACTCCCATCAGATCAACCTTAAAATCACAACTTTTTTAAAATCACGATTGGCTATCTCTTCCGGAGTACCCGGGTGTGATGGCCATAGGAGTAGAGGTGTGATGGCCAGATACCCAGCATTACACTCTCGGTTTTCTCTTTGGTTCATGTTTCGATTCTCAATTTTTTATTTTGGCCACATCTAGAACACATGTTATCGGAATCAGTATAATTTTTGTGTACCCAAAGTTGGCACACTATCCACTGAAGCCGGCTTTGATGAGACGAGTTTCATAATAATTTTCTCCGAAACATTTTTTGTCATTGTTCTTACATTGTCTTTCTAAGGGCTAGGTATTTCGTAGGTCCTACGTTTTGATGATTCTTGAGTCCAGTTCTCGCGTAGAGCAATTGCTTTTCTCATGTACGTATTAGGCATCTAAATCAAATGTAGAAAAAATGAATTACTTGAACACATTATAAATAATACTATAACCATCATACACCGACTATACGTGACCATTTCTCCTAATCTCTTGGGAGAGATGGCCACATCTAAAATATAAACAAGTAGAAACAATACATGCGAAATCTTGAGGTTAGAACCAAGCACTGTTCATGAACTATTCAAGAAATACAAAAGTAACCATTACTTCTAAAAAATAACATCACCACAATCTAAAACATGGAACGAACAAAAATTTAGCAGTAGACAGAATAATTAAAATGCACTGAGGAAAAAATTATTGATCTAATATCATTGGTGTTATTGAATGAAATTTCGTTGATTCAATTGTAAAATTGTGGGTGTAAATATATAATAATCGGATTTATTAATCCAAACAAAACGATATTAACTTTAATTACATGATAAAATTGAACGTTTTTTTTTCATTCAAAAGATATATTGTTAGCCGAGAACAATATGTTATTGAAACTATCTAAAAAATTATCGCGAACAAATTATATAGTTTTGAATGTATTTTCTGCAACGAGCAAAAAAAGTGTTTCAATTCATAACATGAATATAGTTGATTCGAGTACACAAGAAAAATTGAATTTCGCTCGTTTGATTCAGATAAAATTTCTATTGAGTAAATGTGTTATTTTTTTTATAAAACGAATTCGATCAAACACTTTATTGTGACAATCCTATCCTACTCTAAAGAACAGCATTTGGTTTTTCAAATATTTCCAGCAATTCTCGTGAGTGTACATTTATTTCAGCCAACAATCAAGAAATGTTTGCAAGTGCACATACAATCATATTAAAAACATGACTTCTCGAATTCACAAATATATTCTCTTGATTGCAATCAACATTTATTTAATCGAATATTATATTTTTTTCTACCAGAGATTAAATGCGTTGCTACAAATGACACCTGTACTTTGTGGCAAAAAAAATACCATTATTTCGGATCGATTTTGTTGATATTTCAATCATGATATACACTTGTCTCTATCTCATACTAGTTGCATGATATTGCACCTTTGATATTGTACGGAGTACGCAAAAGTTACGTCTAATGGCATGTTCGTTTTGATGTAGTAAAGAAATAATCCATTCGATTGATTATATTTTTGTACGAAATAAAAATTGTTGTAGCAATCGCTTAATTATTTCATCCATACATCTACAGAATGTATATGGAATGATTTGATTAGATGATCATTTTATTTTGAGGATAATGGAGATATGGAGAGAACAGAAGAGATTTTCAAATAAAATAATATGTTATTAAAATCAATCACATTTCCCAATATTTTATAATTTAGTAACAATTCCATATTTCGGTGGTACTCCGTGATCAGACATTTATTTGGGTCAACCAATGTATTTTTTTCCATTCAATTGTTTTTTTCCTCAGTGTGGAGTTACTTAACATTTTGTTTGCCAAACTTTTGCTCGTACACTTACACCTGCACACAGCGTGAAAAATCTTTGAAAAATTTCTATTGGCCATCTCTCCCTTACGGCCAACTCCCCCAGAATGACCCTATAGAGATGTGGGTGGGGACTCCCCAACAAATTTGTGCCCGGGATAGCGAAAGGCAATTTTTTCGGCGATCCAACCAATTCCGGTTGAGAATTTCATACGAAAAATTCTCAAACGACGCGAATTGGGGAATAGCGCGGAATCCACTTGGATTCCAATGTGGATTCCCTTCATGCGGCGTCTCTATCAAATCCCTATAGGGATGGAAGTAGCATCCGGGGACTCCACAACAAATTCCTGCACGGGAAATTTTGTATCTAAACATTCGGATGAACGTGCATATAGTTCCGTTACAAAGGAGCCGGAGGATGCATAGGCCTCGATGCACCACTCGAAGCCGCCTCTCGGAGTGTTTTGTATCGAGGCATGTCACTCGAGATATCAGACAATGCCAGTGGGCACGGGGCACGACACTCAGCCCCACTTTTCCGCAGTCGATCGTTCTTATTCCCCACAAAAGCTCGGAATTCTCGTGCTCAAGCTTGCACATTCGTCTCTCCGCGTACACTTTACACGCCGATGTACGAGGCATGCAGTCGAGAAAACGTGTGTTTGTGTTCGATCGAAGCGTAGACACGTGGAGAAAACTCCGCGAGTAGCTCCGCAGATCGCCAGCTGGATACCATTGTGATGGAAAACACAGCCTAGCCAAAATGAACCAGAAATCGCGAGAGAGAGAGAGAGAGAGAGAGAGAGAGAGAGAGAGAGAGAGAGAGAGAGGAGAGAGAGAGAGAGAGAGAGAGAGAGAGAGAGAGAGAGAGAGAGAGAGAGAGAGAGAGAGAGATGAGAGAGAGAGAGAGAGAGAGAGAGAGAGAGAGAGAGAGAGAGAGAGAGAGAGAGAGAGAGAGAGAGAGAGAGAGAGAGAGAGAGAGAGAGAGAGAGAGAGAGAGAGAGAGAGAGAGAGAGAGAGAGAGAGAGAGAGAGAGAGAGAGAGAGAGA